>JBAMJV010010592.1:0-52498 GCA_037951105.1 Echinarachnius parma | reverse complement strand
GCTATACAAACCCGGGCACGCTGCTGGGTTGTCGCTTCGCTCCCTCGCCAGAGATGGTCAAAATGACGAATCACCCCCCCCCCCCCCCCCAATGGCGAGAAGAAATCGACGCCCTTGACTTGAATTTAGGTTGGACTTTAAGTTATCGAAAGCCATTTCCCAGCTAGCCACCTGACGTCGGGCCGATGTCGGAATTTGGTTGCCGGATGTCGGCATATCGCCGTTGGCTCGAGGTTAAAATGTCCGCCAGCCCAACATCGTCACGACGTCATTTTTGTGATATATTGGCATAACGTCATTTTCCGACAATGGCCCAACATCATGTCATGAGATGATGTTGGGCCATTGTCGGAAAATGACGTTATGCCAATATATCACAAAAATGACGTCGTGACGATGTTGGGCTGGCGGACATTTTAACCTCGAGCCAACGGCGATATGCCGACATCCGGCAACCAAATTCCGACATCGGCCCGACGTCAGGTGGCTAGCTGGGTTGTAGTCTTTGAATGAAAAAAGTATTCCAGAGCAGAAATGCACACATTTCAGATTTCTAATGAATTATACAACGATAATATTTAATTTCCTTGATAATAAAAATAGTTGTATCAACTCTTCGTCAGTTTTTGCACATATCAACATAGTTAATAGATCCCTTCAAAACAATCAAAGTATCCACCCAACCATCATACTTGGTAGCATGTATGCACCACGTTACCGACTGATAAAGTCAGACGATAACATTTCAAACGCAAAACCCACATACAAACACACACATACACACATACACACACACACACACACACACACACACACACACACACACACACGCAAATTCAACAAAATAAGAGACAAACAAACACATATCTTGCTACGATTATCTAATTTTAAAATAAAAGGATAAAAAACAAAGTATTTGATATGGATTACGTTTTAATTGATAAAGCAAAAGACATTTGGGGTATAAAGCAAAGACAGATGCAAAACGTTGTTTAACTCCAATTCGAGATATTTGCGATGAAACCTGCTGAAAATCAATTCAAAATAACAGGAAAATGTGCGATAACAATTATTATTATCATTATTATTATTTATTCGGCATTTCATACAAAGTACCGTGAAATTAGTACAAATCGAACAGTTAATTCACAGTTAAAAGCATCGCTGGTGAGCCTTCCCAAGTCGCCTGGCAGGAAAAAAGAAATCTTGAATTCCTTTGACCCTTAGGTCTTTCCTGCCGACTTGGGGAAGCCACCAGGGATGCCTTGTACATAGAAGTGTACAATGATTAAGGGTAGTGTTATAACTCGCATGTGTAATTAATTACTTAGACTAACATATTTATACTTCTAAGTATCAAAATAATTATATCATTAACATGTACACAAGATAATTGAATGCTTATGTAATGAGTATATATAGAATACCAAGTAATTATATCATTTATTTATGTATATAATAAATATATATATTTAATTTCAAATTCAGATCTCAGTCCAATACAAACAAAACTAATCTTAATTCCTAATTATCAAAATTATCAATGCTTAACAAGACCAAACATTAGTGCGATTTGAATCGCGATGAGAATTTCGAGATTATTTTTGCCCGTTCACCCATAGAATAAATCGCACTAGTTCAGGCCGCATGCAAAACCTCATGCGTACATTATGACAGTGCAGCACTTTGCATGATGGGATATACATTATCGATTTCTGTTGACCGTTCAAACACGCTGCGTGCGCGGCAAATGATCGCGCTAATGAAAATCGTAGAAATGTGCGATTTGCATCGTGAAAAGTTTGAAATATGAATTGCGATTTAAATTTCGAAATTCGAATCACACTAATTTCTGTGTATGCAATGGTATGTGAACGGGCCTATCATCCCTATAGCGAATTATTGAAATGCATTTAATAGAAACTAAACGTCTGTTTGATTTCATTTTTACATTTATTGTCATCGATTGTGATAATCAGATGATCGATGCTACTGAAATACAGACTAGTTCTGTGTTACGTAGTGAGCACAAACGACATGAACCAGCCTATCTGCAAATGAACGGACCACTCCAGTCCATTAGCCACCCCCCCCCCCCCCCCCCCCCCCCCATTCAGAAAGGTCCACTTTTTGCCGGTCTAGGGTCCACTGTTTACCGGTCTCGAGTCCACTTTTTATCTGTCTTGTCCATCTAAACCAATGGTCTCGGACCCTCCCCCCCCCCCCCCCCCCCCACCTGATTACATAATTCAACTAGTGGCTTTGGCCTCGAACATTTTTTTATGACGGGCACCCCCGCTTACGCGACTCTCAAACAGTGGTCCCGGTCTCGGCCACGTTCGATCGATCCCGTTTTGTCTAAATTACGCACCCCCCCCCCCCCCCCCTCCCCCCTCGAAAAATCCTGGCTAGGGGCTTGCGCCCAGTACATGTATATACATAAACGTATGCAGTATGTTATGCTCATCATGCTCATCATGCTGTATGATAGTAATTCCTGCATAATTATGATAGACAAGCCACTCGATGACGTAGATACGACCGGGACACAAATATAGTCCCCACACGCCTCGATGGATTGAACACTGGGTTTACCTTTCTCCTTTCTACGGTCATTTATTTCAACATATATATGTAGTAGACACAATGCACAGAAGTTATGTAAAACCGCATGAACATGATGAACCGGCGGGGTGTCGCTATACACATTGTCGATGTGTACGCACGATCGTTATTAATTTCGAGTAAACCGGGGTCTTTTTGCGTTCGCGAACATTTTATTTTTGCGGATATCATAAATATGCTAATTTATTTCCATGGCATAAATGTTCGCGAAATTCGAAAATTAGGGTATATATTTTTTAAATGATCGTCATGATCTGTTGTCATGATAATATTCGTTGAATGTGAACATGGGGTACGACTCTTCCAGACCTGTAATCCAGGAGAGAATATGAAATCGAGAGCTCAGGTAGCCTGCAACCGTATCATAAGTGTACATTTGTGTTTAATTTTGTACGCACTTGACATCCTGTAAAGGGGGCTGTTTTTAAATGCAAACATTGGTAATTTTAAAGCCCATTTTGTACCTGTTTTTGCTGAAAAAAAGGTGTTGAAAAGGGATGTGATTTCATGAAAATGTTCTTGAAACGCTTTGAAATAGGGAGTCATTTAAGCCTCTTTAATAACGATCATGTAATTACGCCTTTGAATATGACACTACCAGGATATACACATATACTGTATATTAAAACCAAGGCTGGACAATCATGCTTAACCAACCAGCGATTGCCAGATATCACATTGTGAGATTCTGAGAACCCCTACATGGTGCACACGGCGCAAGTCAGCTCATAACCATCGATATAAGGTTGGCATGGAAGACCCCCTCCGGCAAGGCAACGACCCTCCACCATGTACAGAAGGGCGCCATCTTGGTTACCGTGCGTGCCTGCCTTGGCCTCGAATGCGCGGTCAACGCAGATGAACTCTGACCTCTTATGTGTATAATGCCCGGTCATCAGGTAACCCGCGTACTCGAGTCGCCAAGCGTCCGAAGGGCACACATTACGCGCTGGAACCATCAACACGCTCGTGTGAGCAGCAGGCGCCCTGCACACTGCGCATACGGGCGTGTGATCGTGCACTCCACGTATGCGCTGATCGGGTGCATTGCTTGTCTCGTACTCGGAAGAATACAGAAGACCCCGACTGCCACCTGCCGGATCAACTTCGTCATAGATCGGTTCCTCGGGAAGACAGAGATAGTTGGAGCCGCTACCCGTGTGGGTGTGTGATGCACCTCCAACAGTTCCTATTATGAACACAAAGCAAAATATTTCAAATAGTTCAGTACGTTGAAAACAATTGTTTGGCCTGTTAAAGGGATAGTTGAGTTTTGGTATAGAGGGAGCTACACATAATAATTTGTTTGTGTAGCGAAAGAGCATACAATTTGAATGACAGAATAAACTTTATTTGATCAAAATCAGTTCAGAAATGGCTGAAATATCCATAAACATAACCATTTGTAATAATTCTGAGGCCCCACAATTATTCGATAATTTTGAACCAGCGGTTAATTTTTTGGTTTATATACCTCCTCTTTTCAAAAATGTACAAAAGAGGTTTTTAAAGGGGTAGTTTAGTTTTGGTAAGGCTGAACTTTAGTAGCCAAAACCTGCACATTAACATTATAAACTAATAGTTATAACTCCACCATGCTCGAAAGGTATACAAAATTACAAACGACTAAGTAAAAAGCCTGGTATCATTCAAAAAGAGCCATTAAAACACAAGAGGGCGCTTTTAAAAAGGCATTGGTTTCAACCATTTTTCATACAAAATTATGCATGTGATATTTTATTGATATAATGATTAAATAGAGAGATCATCAACAACTATTTAAAAAACGCTTTTGAAAAATTTTGAAAAAGTGCAAGCATTTTTTTATTTTTTTCTAAAAATCATCTAATTATCTGGGCCCCAAATAATTATTTGATCAGATATATTTATTGATATTTCAGCCGTTTCTGGGTCGATTTGGACCAAATAAAGTTTATTCTGCCATTAAAAGGGCATGTTCTCTCAAATTCGACACTCAGTTTTCCATTACCTCACAAAAAAATTGTGATGTGCAGCGCCCTCTCTACCAAAACTAAACTACCCCTTTAAATAGTTGTTGATTATCTTTCTATGTAATAACTATTTCAACAAAACCTCACATGCACAATATTTTATTTAAAATGGTTGAAACCGATGATGGTTTAGAAAGCGCCCTCTTGAGTTTTAACGGCTATTTTTTAATAATAACAGGCTTTTTACTTAGTCATTAGTAATTTTGTATTCCTTTCGAGCATAGTGGAGTTATAACTATCAATTTGTAATGTAATGGTGCAGGTTTTGGTTACTAAAATTCAGTATGACCAAAACTGTAGGCCTACTCCCTTTATACGAGAACTCAACTATCCCTTTAAGCACTATAAGTTGGGTTTCTAAAATATAAGGGACTCGGTAACCTATTCGGCACCCAGCGCAATGGTTTTAGTGATCCATTAAATGTTACGATTTCTCCAATTGCAACATTTTTCTGAATGATGCTGATATAATTTTCTTAGAAAAAGAATACTGTATACTGTAATGTAACAATAAAAGTAAACATTGATATAACATGTTTAAGATTCAATCCCCGTTCGTTCGAATACTTTTGACTACACTTGAAACGCATTCATTACTATATCCACGATAAGGGAGACATTATCAACAAATCAATACTAATTCAATTCTTATGTTTCCATAAGACAAATAACACGGTACAAGAGAAATATGAAAGCTACGAGTGATTTTGGTTGAATTTTACAGAGTAAAGGTACATAATTATACGTAAAACCTGTGTACTAGTAGCTATTACTAGTAGGCTCTTGCCCCCCCCCCCCCATTCCCCCACCCCCTTCACCACCCCCCCCCCAAAAAAAAAAAAAATTCCTTCAAAGGATTGCACCATCCCTCCAACCCCCCCCCCCCCCCCCCGCCTCCTTCTCGGTTTCTTCACTCCCTCGGGAATCGTCTTACCTATGTCTGGTATACCTTGTTCGTGTTGTTGTAACATAAATAATGTGGCATTTAGTGCAATGTTTGAAGCGTATGTCACTTTGCGAATGTTATTTTTGAGGGGCGTAATTTAAATGAATGTTTTCTTCATGAAACAATATATAACTTGTTAACAGCCGGTATAATCATGACGCACTTACCCACATAGTACAATACGTCATGTCCGAATTATGCACAAGATTGCACAGTTTCAACATACCCTCCCACACCCCTCGCTCACTCGCTTCGCTCATTCGGGCTGGGTGGATTCGCTCCTTCACAAAGTCCCAGACTCACCGCTTGCCCAAAGATGGCAACCCTGCCATTAGGCTATACCTGGTGGTGATGCGGATTTGATTTTGGCCGCCCGAAAGTTTTGCTCATTACGCCACTGAATTTAATTGTAATCCTCTAGGTGTTGTAGCATGGTCGATCCTTACCATAACATGCTTCAACCAACAACCTATCTATATTCTGTAAACTTCAGTGATTTAAGTATTGAGGTTACCTGTATAGATAAGCTCCGCCCCTTCGGCACACTCAGATTTCCCCCAGCGAGTGTAAACAGCGCCACCATGCGATATGTTTCTGCTAGTGACCTCTGGTTGTCTCGACGCGGTCGAGGACTGATCGTTGCCAGGGTTACCGCTATCTGATGATGGTCCCGAATCGTGGGGAACGTCCCCTACGTATTGGGCTGCAATATGAACAAATAGCAAACTTATCAAATAACATGAATAAAGTTTGTTTGCGATACAAAACACATTGGCCGGTATTCTGAAGTCGTGTCTAACTAAGTCGTTTAAACAGCTGTTTAATTAGACGCGAGTTGTCGATATAATAAAAAAAAAATGTAATATTCCACACAATTCTTTGCCTTAAAGGTACACTTGAGTATTAGTACTTCACGAAATGCCCTGGAATAAAACATATAAAATGAGAATCATTCCCTTTCAAATGCTCTCAGAGTTTAAAAACAAAATTGATTTCAAGATATTTTATTCATAAGTCTCCCGGCCGGGGAACATTTTGACTTTTTAGAAAAATACAAAAAATGCTGATAGACTACTTTGAAAAAATCTAAATAGGTTTTTAAATAGTTGTTGATGATACCTCTAACGAATCATTATTTTAAAAAAACGTTAAATACACAATTTTGTGAATTTTTTTCAAATCTCATCGTGAATCGTGAATCAAAATTCATGATTCACGATGTCCCTCCGGGGCCACCATATTTCTGAACCGATTTTGACCAAATAAAGTTTATTATGCCATTAAAATTGCATGTTCTTTAAAATTCGACACTCGGTTTTTCATTACCCCACGAAAAATTGTGTTGACTACCCCTTTAAAGGGATAGTTGAGTTTGGGCGCTACACAAATTTGTTTTTTGTGAGATAATAAAACAAAACTGAGTGTCAAATCCGAAAGAGCACACAATTTTAATGACAGAATAGACTTTATTTGATCAAAATCGGTGCAGATATGGCTGAAATACTCATAAACATAACCATTTGTAATTATTGTGTGGCCCCACAATTATTCAATAATTTTGAACCAGCCGTTAAAATTGTTTTTTTTTAATGCTTCCTCTTTTCAAACCACAAAAGAGCATCTAAAATAGTTGTTCATTATTGCTTATCACTATTTCAACAAAACATCACATGCACAAATATTTCATTTAAAATGGTAGAAACCGATGAGTGTTTAGAGAGCGCCCTTTTGAGTTTTAAAGGCTCTATTTGAATGAGAACAGCCTCTCTATTACATTGTACTTGGTCATTTGTAGTGACATTGTATTCTTTTCGAGCATGGTGGAGTTATAACTATTAGTTTGTAATATGGTGGAGGTTTTGGTTACTAAAATTCAGTTTGACCAAAACTGTACTCTCTTTACCAAAACTCAACCATCCCTTTAAGTTATATTTGTAACCATGATTTGGAAATAATTTGTTGTTTGTCATTGTCAATTTCTTTACCTGGTGATGTAAGCGAAGCGTCTCGTCCATCGCGTCCGTCTCTCCCCGCTTGCCCGGAGGGACCAGGTGCACCCCGGGGGCCCGGAGTACCTGCCGGGCATAAGAAACACTGGCCTGCAAACCGAGAGAAAATAAACCGATATACTGGACTTGGGTCAGCAGAGACGTGGCTACGGCGGGGGCGGGGGCTCGTCCCCCACATATTTACGGTGCCCCCATATCCCCCGCCTTACATGATCATCGTGCAAAAGTGAGAAATTAGCTTTTAAAAAGTATCATCTGGTGATAAAATGTTTAGATTCAGATTTTCAAGAAAAATTTCAAATCCAAAATGTTCATAAGATGTTTGAAAAATAAAATATGCCAACGGATCTGGAAGGTATCCTTGAAATACACAGACAAAGGTCCTGATATACACTCTACATCATTTTCGGGGGTGTTTGAGTGCAGGCTTACAGTGAAAATTACCTCTACCAGTATCGGATCACCCGATGTAAAGTCTGTGATATTTTAAACCTACAAATATCACTAACATTCCGTATGGATCATTTGTAGCATATTTTGAAATCTTCATAATTACAGGAGGATGCAAGTTTAGGAAGTGACATTTGTCCAAAATATTAATTACTAATTGGCAAACACGTTGATGAAATAATTTAAGATAATTGGTCAATTAATTTTGAAATAAAGCCAGGTGATCCGTTATGGTGAAGTGGTGATCCGTTACTGGTAGAGCGTAAGAGTTCGTAAAACGCGCAGCTTCTTAGGGTATTAGCGGCAGAATGAATTTAAATCTACAATATTCATAATCTACACCGGGTACGGTACTTGAACTATCTTACCTGAATACATCGGGCCCCCGTAGGGTCCGAGATACCCCGGGTAGTTGGGGAACTTGACCTCGGATCCCGCTCCCAGCACGTTCGATGAAGACGGTGCCTCCGTCGGGAGACTGAGGGGCGCATCCAAGTCCCGACGTGATCGACTACGACCATCATCGTGATCAAGATCACCATCACGAGTTTCGACGTCGAGGTTCCTCATCATCGAAGGATGCTTGGAAACGATGTCCAGTGCGGAGAAAGACTGGACGATGTCCGTGACGTCGCTCTGTTGTTATCATAATAAAACATATCATGCAAATGATATGGGGGATAGATGTTTCACGAAAAATTTTATTTTAATGAAAGCCGTTACTCATGTTAGGTGTTTTGCAAAATTATTGAAACGGGTTTTGAATACAACATTTCGATAAAATCGTCGACTTTTCTTTTGTCATGGAGATTTCGTCTTTCTGACGTAACATTTCATAAAAGTTTGCCTGAATATTTGTATTTGCTTAATAAGTATAATGTCTTATTTCAAGTCCAACTCAGAATCCACGTAGAATCTGTCTGAAGTCAGATTGAATGAACCGGTAGATTTCTAAGTAAGATTTATGGATTTGGTCAATGTTACAACATCCCTTTATGAGGTGGGGCTTAGCAAACTGAAAATATAATTGATACAGGTTTTACAACACAATGAGGTTAACAGTTTAAAAATACCCGATGTGTATACTAATACAAACACACGTAAGTCAACATGCATTCGGTTTCCACTGCCGTTTTAAATTATTGAATTAATATTTGCCCCCAAGATTTATTCAAATTGGATATATTAATGGATATTTCAGCTCTGTCTAAACCAATTTTGATAATAAGCAAATGTATTATTTGTTTGCAATTGTGTGCTCTTCCAAATATTACACTTAGTTCTTCATTTCCCCCAAAACAAAATTATTTCTTGAAATGCCCTCAAAACGTTACTGTCATGGCACCGCCGCCCGCTTCGTGGCAACTAAATAAACGCACTCACCTGCAATTTTGCGATTCGATCTCGAAGCATCTCAATCTGCTCCAGGTCGGACGGTGTCGGTTGGTCGTCATCGACGTCGGTCGACGTCGGATGACCGCTGGGGACCGAACCTCCTGATGACAGTGACACGGCTTCGACAATCACTGATTTTCTTGCGATGATATCGACGATGATGACCAGGATCGTGAGGGTAGCATGCTTGAAACCGACCGCCATCTTTATAGAATCTGACAGCGATTACAGACTGCAAGGAACGCATAGAAATTTGAATATACAATAATTAGCGAACTCATCTAATGCGATGGATATTTGAAGAACAAATGTAACTTTCCTCTGTAATCTCCCAATTATTTTGGCCACAGCATTATGTGGGCAAGGACTTCAAAATATACTTGAGTATTAGTTCTTTCTTTACAATGCTGTGAGGTGTTTTTGCTTGGAGTTAAATCCATATCAAAGTAAAAGGTACTAAAATAACTTCTAGAACTAAACGAATTAAAAAGAAAATAAGAAAGATTCATCACCAAGTGCTCGCATACCTGTGAAATCTGATTTCAAAAAATATTTTGCCCTTCTTACTGGACCCGACGAAAATAATATAAACGCGTAAACTGTTCAGTCTTCTCGGAAAAGTTCACGACGAATTGTGAAACATTATTGTAGTGCAAATCATATTTATATAGATACTAATATCATTTACGATGTGACCGTCCGACATTAAATATGCTGCCATCGACCAATCAGAAACAAGTGAAAGGGGTCACGGAGTCTCAAAAGAGACCCCTCCCCCCCCCCCCCCCCCCTAAAAAACAAAAAAAAACAAACAAACAAACAAACACAAAAAGCATGACGTATTAAAGTAGTTTAACAGACTGAGATTTGGGGTAAAATATGCAGACATCTATACCATCTGTTATGATAAGAAAGTGAAAGGGAAAACAGTCTCAAAATCCCGGAGTTTAAAATAACCGAATACGGAAGAGAGGTTGAAAGATTATTACACATGCGATAAGAGAACATAGTTTGGTTATAACTTAAAGGGATAGTACATTTTTGGTCAAACAGAATTTAAGTAAGTAAAACTCGTCAGAAATCATTAAAAACTAGCAGTCAATGATGCTTGAATGGTATATATATATATACATGTGACATTTTATATACACGGCTAAGTTGCAGGGTTGTTTTCATTTTAAAAAAGCTGCTGTTAACACAAAAGGACGCCCCAGACACCTCGAGTTACAACCATTTTTGTTTAATTTAACACAAATTAAAAATAAAATGTGAAAGTGATGTGTAATAAAAGTAGCTAATCAATATTGATAGATCATCAAAAACAATTTTGAAAACATTTTGGTATATTTTTAGAAATGTGTTGGATGTACAAATATTTTCTTAAATTATGAAATAAAAATTTGTCCCCTACATGTTATTCCAATCAGATATATCTAGGGATATTTTAGCTGTTTCTGAAAAAAAAATTATTAGAAACAAAATCGATTCTGTCATATAAGTTGTGTGCTTTTCAAATTGTACATTTAGTTGTTATTAAGCTTCCTCACTTTTCTTAAAGCGCCCTCTAAAGCAAAACTGAACTACCCCTTTAACTTCCATCACTGCAGTCATGGCAGTGGGGTAGAACAATGTGTCGACATCGACCAACGGAGCTGCCATACTGATACACATGATAAACAAGTCAAAAGTGAAAGATTCTGTCAGATTCGAAATAGCAAAATCAGGAATTTAAAGAAAAGGATTCCGAGAAAGGGAACATTGTCCGCTGTGAACAGGTGAAACGGGAACATTTCTGGCAATCGCGAACTCGAGAAGACGTGAGCAGTAGAAAAACAAAGACGGGAAAGGGATGAAATGTAAAAAGATGAATATAACATTGGAAAGCAACAGCACGTAATTTGGGACAAAGAAAAGTAACTTAAAGAAATAGTTTTATTTACAAAAAGAAGGAAAATTAATTTCAAGAATGTATTCTAAAAATACATTAGACTTTCAAATCATAACCTTATTCCATAGCAATAAGAAGGCATCCGGTACTCTGTAGCAGCTAATCTTCCTATTATGTAATTTATGTAGAGGTATTAAGAAATATCAAGCATGACAAGTAAATGTGATTCAAACGAAATGATACAAAGCGTACTGAACACTTCAAAGAACAAGGACAAATTCAGTATTTGTGTATAGGCGGCTTATTTGATTTCTAAAAACCTGGAAGCCTGATAGGTGATGCCGCTGCGCAGCTAAATGGGCAATTCCACGGTAACGGAAGGACATTCAGACACAATTTTGGAACTTAAATAAAATAATTCCAGGATCCTGCTTTTGATTTTTTATTCTAAATGGCATGACTTTGATCCTTGTTGGGACACCTTTGATTTCCACTATTTCTAAAATTTTGACCGCATTATGTAAATTAGATATGGACACTAATGAGGCCGGTAACGGAAGGACGCCAAAATGGACATGGATTTTCAAGTTTTTTAGTTATGACCCAATCTCTGTGAAGTTACGAGGTGTATCATGTTAAGTTGGCTACTAGTCCATTTCCTTATGTTCACAGAGTATAACACCACCTTTTAAGAAAAATATCTACATTGGTATATTAATTATGAGAAATTAATTACTTCAGTGTTCGGTAACGGAAGGACGGTAACGGATGGACCTCTGAAAAATCTATACGAATTGTACAATAAAATTAATTTTGAAATGTAAAGACCATTTATGAGAAGGAAACATCTCTTTTGTGGTCTAAAATGAGTTTGTATCATAGATAACATATGGACATCACAAGCATTTACATTTCTATTTTTTTCTTACTATAGTTCATGCTCCAATGGCTCTTATTCATGGTCAATCCATGGTAACGGAAGGACACTCAGACACAAATTGTCAACTTTAAGAAAGACATTTTTAAATACTTGTGTTGTTAGAACAGTCTATTTTGATAACAATACTTCCAAAACATACAGTTTTAAGGTCCCATAATTTTTTTATATTTTTATCTCCGCACATTATTGAATATGCATACAAATGAGGTCGGTAACGAAAGGACACCAAAATGGACAAGGTGTTGTTATCAAATCAGTTTTAACTAAAACTCTGTGATATTAAATAATACAAAATATTTTAAGGGTACACATTTCATTCTCTGAAGTGTTAAGAAGAATTTACTTGTCCTTTGATTAAAATTTGTCCGCAGATAGTTGAGTTATTTCACACAAAGCGGACCAATGTTCGGTAACGGAAGGACATAATGGACTATAATGTATGATATGACACAGTAGGGTCATTCCATGCCAAATCACCTTTAAAAAAAGTGAACATTTTCATCGCAGCCCCCTTCAAATTTGCTAATATTTGGTATGTATGATATTTCAACCTTTAAAAGCGCAAATATTTAAGTTTTAGCCCAATCCGCTCAATGGTTTTGGCGCTATGGTGGATTCTTATGGGGGAGTTTTGTAAGAAATGGGCATGGGCACCATTTTTCAAATGGCCATTGTCCATTAACCGTTGGGTCAATTTATTTTGTAATGGTGTCATTGGACTGGGGATGTTATGTGCAATCCATTTATGCCATTTGTGCATGAGCGAGTTTTGATACGATAACCTTTGACCTTAGATTTTGACCTTCCGTTTTACCTCGTGGATCAAATAATTTTGAGAATTGTTTTGGCTTAAATCTTGGCTTGATATAATTTCTACAACATATGAAAGAATTGGAGATATATTATTTCTTGTTTTTTCTACAGCCTTGTTTTTAGTTTGCAAATTTCATGTAAAATTTAATTATTTTAGACCTACACCCATGTCCAAGAATTCTATAGGGGTGTATTGTATAAAAAAAGACATATTCAAAGTCATGATCAGAGCCTATTCACACCCTGGCTCACCACAGTTAAATAGACCTACTAATCCCCATACAATAGAAATCCAGACAAATGGCATCATGGTACAAGGGCCCTGTTGCAGAAAGAGATAAAATCAATTGTGAGCCAGATCAAATGTTCTAAATGCACAAATCTGATTGGTTGAAACACAGAAAATTACTAGTCTGACCGCACTACGCCACTGATAGCTGGCCATTGCAGGTATTGTCTCATTATTTGGGTTTTCATATATGAGAGACCAATTTTTTAACATAAATTTGTCATAATGTTTAATATGAGGTACCTTGTCCATCTGTTACCATGTGTATGGTAACGGAAGGACACTTTCTTTTGTTATTTATTAATTAACGAATAAACACTGAGTAACATAATTGTTAGCAATGGGAAGGCCTACTTGAACTTGCTTTGCACTGAAGATTGGTCTGCTCTCTAACAACTATGTGAGACACAAAATTAAAAATGTTGATTTTTCGGTAACGGAAGGACATTTTCATAGGCTGAAAATAAGAAGTCATTGAAGCATAACAAATCAAATAAATCATACAAATTTACTATTTTACGAAATGGTCATATCTCAGGAGTCAGAATAATGGTTTTTAGGCTTAACTGGGGAAATATAAAACAAACACAGGATCAAACACTTTTTCACAAAAATGTCAAATTTGTGGGGTTCAATTATGGTTATAAAGTTATTATAAAAAAACAACTAAAATTATGTAAAACTAAAATTTTCTCATTGAATTTCAAAAATATAGAATTTAAGCTTTGATTTGATACCAAATTTGTATCATAAAAATGCTTGTAACATTTTTGGTCAAATGTCCACTTTGGCGTGGAATTGCCCCTTGTACATAGAATTGTACAATGATAAAGAGTATTGTTATAACTCGCATGTGTAATTAACAACTTATCCCCCCCCCCCCTTGAAAAATCCTGGCTACGGGCCTGCGCCCCGTACATGAACATACCATATGACCGTATGAAAACCGTATGAAAATCTCTATGCTCATCATGCTCAGAGCGTTGTATACTAGTCATTCCTGCATAATCATGATAGACAAACCACTCGCTCACGTAGAGACGGCCGGGAGACAGATTTAGAACCCACATGCCCCAATGGATTAAAAACAGGAATTACCTTAATGTGGGTATGAGTATATACTGTATATTAAAGAGTCAACCATAGGTTTAAAAATCCATTCAGTTATTGTAAAATATATATATAGACACAATGCACAGAAGGTATGTAAAACCACATCAGGTCATTGATACTGAAGCCGCGGGGTGTCAATACACATTGACGATGTGTACGCATGATCGTTAAGAATTTCGAGTAAACAGAGGTGTTTTTAGCATATGTTCGCGAAATTTGATTTGCGCGGATATTATAAATAGGATATATTTTCATGACAATGTTCGCGAACTTCGAAATTAAGGTATATTTTCTAAAAAGGGTCACATGATCGATGACGATGTTCGCGAAATGTGAGCATAGCAACATAGAGCATTGTGGAGGTGTTGTACAATCCCATAGATGAGCTAGTCCCAAAATGGCGCCCATCGAAACATTCTGACAGTGATCTTGACAAGCAGAACAGATATATGCAGACTGAGAACTACAACAAGGTTCATCAAGCACGACTCTCCCAGACCTCCCACCAGAAGAGCATGAAATCGAGAGCTCAGGTAGCCTGCAACCGTATCATATAGGTGCACATTTGTGTATAATTTTTTACGCACTTGACATTCTGTAAAGGGGGTTGTTTTTAAATGCAAACATTAGGGTAATTTTGTAAGGCCATGTTGTACCTGTTTTTGCGTTAAAAAGGAGTGTGATTTCATGAAAATGTTCTTGAAACGCCTTGAAATAGGGGGTAATTTTAAGCCTCTATCTTTAACGATCATGTGTTACGCCTTTGAATATGAAGTGAAACTTCCGGGATATACACTGGAGTTTGATATAATAAACCAAGGCTGGACAATCATGCGGAACCAACCAGCGATTGCCGGGTATATTGGCATTGTGAGATTCTGAGAACCCCTACATGGTGCACACGGCGCACGTCAGCTCATAACCATCGATATAAGGTTGGCATGGAAGACCCCCTCCGGCAAGACAACGACCCTCCACCATGTACAGAAGGACGCCCTCTTGGTTACCGCCCGTGCCTGCCTTGGCCTCGAACACGCGGTCAACGCAGATGAACTCTGTCCTCTTATATCCGTGATACTCGGACATCAGGTAACCCGCGTACTCGAGCCGCCAAGCGTCCGAAGGGCACACGTTACGCGCGGGAACCATCAACACGCTCGTGTAAGCAGCAGGCGCCCTGCACACCGCGCAAACGGGCGTGAGATTGTGCACGTCACGTATGCGCTGATTGGGTGCATTGTTTGTCTCGTACTCGGCAGAATACAGTTGACTCCGACTGCCACCTGTCGGATCAACTTCGTCATAGATCGGTTCCGCGGGAAGACAGAGGTAGTTAGCGCCGCTGCCGGTGTGGGTGTAATGTGCACCTCCAATAGTTCCTATTATGAACACAAAGCAAAACAAATAAAACATTCTTTTTAAAGACCAGACATACGCTCAACGGCCAACGAATTTATTGTTTCAGTGATCCATTACTTTATGTTTCTGCGAGTGATACTAAGCTTCAATCATATACCAATATCATTCTATGATTCTTTTGAATGATGCCAAAAATTACAATGTTTCCCCCCGCCGATAAAAAAGTGAACATTAAACAACAGATTTTATTCCCGATCGTTCGAATTCAGATACTTTTAGCTGAACCCCAAAAGCGTTCCGGAACGTTATCCAATTCAGTTTAACTACCTCAATGATTATAGTAGGGAGACATTAGAAACATCAAACCCTAATGTATTATTAGGTTTCCATTATTTAAGCAAAACAACACAATACGAGAAAAGTATGAAAGCTCTGTACGATTTGGGTCGAATTTGACAAAGGTAACAGGCTAATGGATCACTATAAAAAAAAATCTTTTTAAAAATTACACACTTTTCAACAAGAACCCACTCAGTCAATATACAAATATATCCGATGATTCCGAAATACGTTACCCTATAGAAATGAAAATACATGCGCTCCTCTTCACAAAACAAAAATGCAAACAAAAATGTATTTGCCCTGAACCCGGTCAATCATGAGAAGAAACAAAACATTCAGCTCTCAACTTAGCAATCGACGCGAGACCTCTGCGCCCAATCGCTATAATAATCCGGCGCCTAATTCGCCACCCAAATCACAAACCAACTCGACACTCAACAAGGCATATAACTTGCCATAGCGACCAACACGTAAGTCAACCCCGGGGGGGGGGGGGGGGGGGGGGGGGGCACTCGAATTATTTTTTGTACGGGTGTGTGCCGCACGGAACTCTGAAATGGGAGTCTTAAGAGCTGACTACAAGCAAACAATATAGGGTCTTTGGAGCTACAAAAACCCTAAAATGGGAGTTAAGGGGTCTAAGGAGCAGACTAAAACTACAAAATACATAGACTTGGAGCTACCAAAGACCTACGGAAACCCTCAAAAAGGCTCAAATGGTGGTCCAAGGAGCTGAATAGAAGAAGAATAATGGACTTGGCGCTACTCAACTACCTAGCCAAGTTATTCCGGGGGTCTATGGAGCGGCAATTTGTTTAAATCGGGTATCTTTAGAGCGGTAATCGGGTGTGAAAACGGGGTTCTTTTAAGCGGCACATACCCGTCTTACATTATACATGAGTGCCCCCCCCCCCCCCCCCCCCCCCCTCCCCGGGAAGTCAACCAGGGAAATGGAAGTATAGACGTCCACATTCCTGAGTCAACACTCATTTTAGTTTACACCACAGCATCCCATGCATGCAACGCCCAACTCACCATCGACATTCGGCGCTGATCTCACCGTTCAACTCGACACTCAACTAGGCATACAACTCGTCATCCAACTCAACAACTTTAGATCAATACTCAACTAGGCACCTATAAACTCTATCGCCATCGCATTTTGCGCCAAATTCTACATTAAATTCGGCAGCCAACTTGCCATCCAACTAACCAACTCGTCATAATCGATACTGGACTGGACACTCAACTCGTCATCCCTTTTGGCGCCAAACTCGACATCAATTTCGCAATCCATCTCACATACGAACTCCAAAATCTACTAGGCACCCACATCGCCATCGACTTCGGCACCCAACTTGCCATCCAACTAACCAACTCGCCTACGAAGTATATACCCAACTCGCCAGAACGACACCTAACAGCCTAAGTCAACACTCAACTCAGAACCAAATTTGGCATTCAACACAGCATCCCATGCAGCGCCCAACTCGCCATAATAATTCGGCGCCGAACTCGCCCTCAACTCCACAACCAACTCGATACTCAACTTGGTATCCAACTCGTCATCCCATGGTGCGCCAAACCTGACAGGCGAATCCGGCACCCAACTCACCAACCAACTCGACACTCAATTATGCACCCGACTAATTGCCATCTATCTCCCAATTCATCTTGCCATTCGACACGCCAACAAACTCGAAACTCAACTAGGCATTCAACTCGACGTCCATATCACTATTAAACAAACTCGCCACCAGACTCACTGGTCAGCTACTTTGCTGGATGCTCGGTATCCAATGAAGTATCTAACTCACCAACCAACTTAACACTCAACTAGTGAGCGTTCAACTGGAGATCGATCTCACCAACCAACTTACCAGCCACTAGGTTTGATGCTAGGTATTCAACGAGGCATGTATTTTATATTTGGCACTGAACTCTAACATCTATTTACATTAAAAAACTAATTGAAAATGAGTACCAAAATAATGTGTCGAGTCATTATTTCGTTTGTTCATTCATCATTATACAGTCTCGCATAATATTATACATGAGTCTACATTCATCTCTGCTTAAAGTCTAACAAATTTGGCATGAACTCCAACATATATTTGAATTTAAAACTTATTGAAAAAGAGTACTAAAATATTGTGTCGTGTCATTATTTTGATTAAAAGAAGTCTCGTACACAGTCTCGCACAACATTATACGTAAATCTTCATTCATCTCTGTACAATGTATCACATAATATTAGACGCTAAACCTTATTATTGGGTATATTCTTTAAAGGGATAGTTGAGTATTGGTCAAACTTAACTTTAGTAACCCAAACCGGCACCATTACGGTACAAAGTAATAGTTATAACTTCACCATGCTCGAAAAGTATACACAATTACAAACGACTCAGTAAAACCCCTGTTATCATTCAACAAGAGCCGTTACAACTCAAGAGGGCGCTATTTAAAAAAATCATTGGTTTTAGCCCTTTTTCATACAAAATTGTGCATTTAATGTTTGTTAAAATAATGATTCAATAGAGATATCATCAACGACTTTTTAAAAACATGTTCTGATTTTGTTCAAGTAGTCTTCGAGCATTTTTGGAAATTTTTCTAAAAGTCTAAATATCGCCCGTTGATTGCCGGTGAAAAATATTTTGAATACAAATATATTTATGAATATTTCAGCCGTTTTTTAACCGATTGTGATCAAATAAAGTTTATTCTGTCATTCAAATTGTATGTTCTTTCGAATTGGACAGTCAGTTTTTCATTATCTCACAGAAAAATATCGGGGGGCACTTCGGGAAATACCAATACTCAACACTACCAAATCGTCCGTTTCATACATTCCATAAAGAATGCTTATAAAACAATTTTTCGAACTAACCATATGAGTGCCGCCGTCGACTCAAGTTTTTTCCTATAAATGTACACAGGATAGGGTTTTAATTATTGTCAGTAGCTCAACTTTAGTCTGGGCTATAAAGAAACAAATACTAGCAACCGGTTAAACCGTTTCACGCCTGTGACATTTCACTAGCCTATTGATGGTAGTCATGTGCCACCGGATACAGTCTGAGTGTTTCTTTACATTATCCATTAATCCCTCTATTCATGTTAGGAATCAGGACAAAAGATTGCTTGACATTTCAGTTAAAGTATAACCACTCACTAGTTATATGATATCCTGGATAATCCAGGATATCATATTACTGGTGATTGACTACATGACTACATTATAATTCAAATTCCAATCAATCCTTTGTTATTATTGCCTAAGCAAAGCTAGAGGGATGGATAATGAAAAGAAACAATTAGACTGTCTCCGGTGGCACGTGACTACCATCAATGGGATGGTGAAATATCACAGGTGTGAAACGGTTTAACCTGTTGCTAGTAATTTATATCTTTTTGGCCCAGACTAAAGTTGAGCCACTGATGAGAATCCGGGCCTCAGACTTTTACCAAGCTGAACCTCCTTTCTATAGTTATAAATAGTGGGGTTGAGCTATTCGAATAATTATGTGTAAAAAACTCGTCCAAGTGCATGGAATCTTGAAATTGGCACTCAGAGGGCTAAGCAACATGTTTGGATAACCTCAGCACAAAGGTATAATTTAATGGATATACGTTGGGGAACATATTATGTACACTTCAATTGCTATTGCATCTTCGATTATAATTCTTATTATGTTGTATATTAATAACTTATAATTTTGTTAGGATACTCTTTGATCGAGTAGTTGTGTTTGTTTGTTTGTTCAGTTTAATTGTTGGCATTGTCTAAAACCATGTGGGTAGGAGCATGTGTATTCCCTATATGGTAAAAAGAATCATATAACCTTATATGATTATATGTAGCGTCACTCACTTCAACCAATTATCTCTCTATAATATTTCAGTTACCTGTGTAGATAAGATCCGCCCCATTGGCGCAAGCAGATTTTCCCCAGCGAGTGTAAACAGCGCCACCAAGCGGCACATTCCCGTTATTCCCCTCTGGTGGGCTCGGTGGGTTAGAGGTATCTGATGATGACTCAGTGTTGGTAGGGATCTCTAGTTATGACAAGAAATTAATTAACTTTATTAAAGCACAATACAACCCAACAAACTGTTGCTTGCATATAGACTATGATAGATTTATAGGGCAAAATATCTCTGGAAGTTCGAGCAAAAACGGACAAAAATCAAGACAACGATATATAACTTTGAAGATGTACATTTATTTATATGGGGGACTCAAAATAATTGGCGACGCACTCAAATAGGTTTGTGGACAATTCCCCATATGCTTTGTACACAAATTGTCAAGTTTGTTAAGTTTTCTACATAGTCACTGTCTTTCCCCAAAGTTATGATAGGTGGTGTATAAATGTATTCCCTGTTCACAATAGCATTGCATGTTTTCATTGAACACTTCTTTTCATGGTGAGTGGGCATGCAATGCTATTGTGAACAGGGAGCCAGTTGTCTGGAAGGGACATACCAATGTATTTTGTTCATCTAGCTAACTGATTAATTGACTGGCATATGTTGTCAGAAAAGTCATAAGCTTCTGGATGGGTTTTTTTTAGGGGTGGTGCTTAGCAGGTAGAATAAAAGTAATAGACACAATAATATAAAAAATATAACACAAATGTACATCAAAAAGTCAGAAAATATGTGATGTATCCATTATTACAGATCAACAAAAGTCAACATGCATTTGTAATTTAGTCACCCTTTAATAGGAGTTATAATCTGCTTAATGAAATGTACTTTAAAAACGCCACGAAAAGGGGGGCCAATTTTCACTTCGAGAATGTTCGCGTGTTAAACCTTTGAATATGACGTGATACGACCGGGCAGTGTTATTACCTGGTGATGTTGGCAAGGCGTCCCTTCCGTCGCGCCCGTCTCTGCCGGGTTGGCCGTTGGGGCCAGGTGGGCCACGTGGTCCTGGAGTCCCAGCTGGGCACAAGAAACACTGTCCTGAATGATACAGCGAGAGGAGAGGAATCAATGACACAATCCCTTGTATCAAAAGGGCTGCACGACAAAATCGTAGAGACAAAACTCTTCGGTTCGCTTCGCCAGAGGCCTAAGCATGAATCTAGCGAATGATTAAAATTAAATGTTTGAGAACATTCAAACTAATCGGCCGCTTAGAGATATACAGAGCATACTTTAAAAAGGAACTCGAAGTTCAAAGGTCAATTATTTTAAAATTATATATTTGTTTACCATGGTAGAGTTGCAAAGAGTAACTATTTAGCTTTCATTAAATACATTTTCTGAATCAGCAGTATCACACATTGCTGAGTTCGTTGTTGTTGAAGATGCCAAGTGCGAAGCGCCTATTTTGCAAGTTTCGACTAATGAATACATTCCTGAAATTAATGGTGCCACACTTAAATGTTGAGGGATTTGTGTGGGTATGTGTTTGTTGTGTTGCCCAAAACATCTATCTTGTGTCGGATGCGGCCCACACACAAGCTGTTTACCTCTCCTCCTCATGACCTGTGTGATGTGTGGGCCACACATCATCCAGGCCTCTTCATTTATCATCTGAAGGTACATGATACATCCTCCCATTTGATTCTTTTCAAAGAAAAATTGTCCGATCACTTGACCACTCCCACAAAGGCCCCTCAAACTGTCAATTTGTTACGACTGTTATTAACATCAAAACATCATTCTGGCGGATGTCCACCGGCGTATATGTTTAATAACAATGTCCTCACATATGCATGATATTAGTGATCATTGAATGTATTAAATGATTTGTGGGATAAGTGTGTGTGGGTGTAGATTGCGTATGGATTTGTAATGCGTGTTCACACAACATATCACCATTTTATTTTAGTTACGAGGAAGCGAGGTAGACAAGAGAACACAAGAGAAAGTAAGGTTCCCTAATGGGTTATAAATAAATACATGTTTGCCGTTGCAACGGGATGAGAATATGAATGAATAAACGGGATTAGATATTGCACGAAGATACATTAAAATAAGCCTGACAATAAATAATCGCTTACAGTAAATGTTTGCTGAAGTCCGAAAATGCGGGTTTGATGAACGAAGGAAGGGGCTGCACGCGATGATGATGCGGAGACTTGGAAAGCGGAAACGCGACTTCGATGACGGGGTTGAAGAACCGCGAAGTGCGCGATGACGACGCTGATGAAGAAGTTGACCCTCGTGGGTCGCGGTCGAGACGAGAAACGAAGAAGATGATGCGGCGGTTGACGCGGAGACGGTGAGTCGCTCTACGGGTCGATGCCAAGGAAAGGTGAACACAGGAATCAGAGTCGGTGCCGAAGGAACAGTGAATCGTCCATTGTCGTAGGCCGACTAAGAAGATGCGTGAGCAGACCAGCTACGGTGAGTCGAGCTGTGAGGTGAGTACGCCAGAACTGCCCGGTGCGTATCGTGACGTGGAAGCTCCCAGTGGTGAATCAGTGGCACAAGACGGCGGTGATTATAACGTACCACTAGAAACTTTCCAGTCCGCTAGGGGCGGCGTGAAAGGTGCTGTGACATGATGGAGATTCATGCCACAGAAGGGTCTCGACGGCGGAGAGAGAAAACTAGAGTTGATGTTGACTCAACGAGAGATGGTGATCGGAGTGAAGAAACTGGTGAAAGGCACGTGGAGTTGAAAAGCGCGGCTGGCGAAATGGTGATGCGTGATTGGTTGAATGGGCGCACACGCGGAGAAAACATGAATATGTATGAGCCACGTGATGGAAAATAACTGGAAAAGTACCGAGAGTAATAAACTGGAAATAACTGGATCGGCTAAAGCAGGTCGGGGTGAAGCAACATGTATGAGCGAAGTATGGGTCGCTACAGTACTCCCCTACCAGAGACGAAGCCGAAGAACAGATGAGGAACGATATAAATATCGACAAATATACAGGAAAATGGTGGCACTATTTATAAAGCGGGAGGCCGCCGCTGTTACAATAAAACAATCTATAAGGTGGCACGATTTATAAAGCGGGAGGCCGCCGCTGTTACCTAGTACATGAATATGTATAGCGGACCAGAAGAAGGTTACAAACATGGCATGTTATAAATCGGGCATGAAAGAATGCAATACAACAAGCATGGTAATGTAAATAGCAGTGCAGCCGCTATAATAAACAAACATGACATGGTATAAGAATGCATCGAAAATACGTGTATAAATGCAAGAGCATAAAAACATTCGATACATAATTGAGAAGAATGGTTCTGAAATGAGGCAAGTCCAAAAAGCAGGGAACATTAAATATCGTAAAACCAAGCTTCCAAGTAAAGTCGGGTCACCAATGTGAGATATGTATGTGTGGGGGAGTAAATTGCGTATGATTTGTAATGCGTGTTCACACAACATATCACCATTTTTATTTTAGTTACGAGGAAGCGAGGTAGACAAGAAAACACAAGAGAAAGTAAGGTTCCCTAATGGGTTATAAATAAATACATGTGTGCCGTTGCAACGGGATGAGAATATGAATGAATAAACGGGATTAGATATTGCACGAAGATACATTAAAATAAGCCTGACAATAAATAATCGCTTACAGTAAATGTTTGCTGAAGTCCGAAAATGCGGGTTTGATGAACGAAGGAAGGGGCTGCACGCGATGATGATGCGGAGACTTGGAAAGCGGAAACGCGACTTCGATGACGGGGTTGAAGAACCGCAAAGTGCGCGATGACGACGCTGATGAAGAAGTTGACCTCGTGGGTCGCGGTCGAGACGAGAAACGAAGAAGATGATGCGGCGGTTGACGCGGAGACGGTGAGTCGCTCTACGGGTCGATGCCAAGGAAAGGTGAACACAGGAATCAGAGTCGGTGCCGAAGGAACAGTGAATCGTCCATTGTCGTAGGCCGACTAAGAAGATGCGTGAGCAGACCAGCTACGGTGAGTCGAGCTGTGAGGTGAGTACGCCAGAACTGCCCGGTGCGTATCGTGACGTGGAAGCTCCCAGTGGTGAATCAGTGGCACAAGACGGCGGTGATTATAACGTACCACTAGAAACTTTCCAGTCCGCTAGGGGCGGCGTGAAAGGTGCTGTGACTTGATGGAGATTCATGCCACAGAAGGGTCTCGACGGCGGAGAGAGAAAACTAGAGTTGATGTTGACTCAACGAGAGATGGTGATCGGAGTGAAGAAACTGGTGAAAGGCACGTGGAGTTGAAAAGCGCGGCTGGCGAAATGGTGATGCGTGATTGGTTGAATGGGCGCACACGCGGAGAAAACATGAATATGTATGAGCCACGTGATGGAAAATAACTGGAAAAGTACCGAGAGTAATAAACTGGAAATAACTGGATCGGCTAAAGCAGGTCGGGGTGAAGCAACATGTATGAGCGAAGTATGGGTCGCTACAGATTAATTTATTCACCAAAACATGTACAGATGTACTCATTAAGTGTGGCACCTTAAATGTCGCGAAATCATTCATTGGCCAAAACTTGCAAAAGTTGGATTTCGAACCGGTCATCTTGAACAACAAAGAACTCGGTAATGCCAGAAACTGCTGATTCATAAAATGCATCAAATAAAAGCTCAATAGTTACTTTTTACTTCTATACCACATTTAAGGTATGAATATACAGTATATCATTTTGAAATAATTGACCTTTGAACTTCAAGTACCTTTTTTTATACGCTCTGTATAGTACAGTTTTAGTTGTGAGGGCACTCCAAGGAATATTGTTTTGGTGAGGTAATGAAATACAGAATAACCTGTCTTAGCAGCCACCTGGCAACCTTCCTATAGAGTGGTGAAGTGTGATGTCATCTATGACGTAATAAACATCCTTTTTTTGGAATTTTCAAATTTGAACTTCATTTTCAGAAAGAGCATACAAAATCATGTCTAAATACCAAAAATCAAATGAATATGTTAAGTATTGGCTGAGATATGCCCATCCGAATTTTTTTTTCGTCAATAGGCAATCAGTGTTATTATATAGTGCTCTGGTTCATAACTTTATGAACCAGTTAACACTGATCGTCCATTGAAATAAAATTCATTAGGATGGGCATATCTGAGCCAATACTTAACATATTCAATTGCTTTTCAATATGTAGACATGATTTTTTATGCTATTTCTGAAAATGAAGTTCAAATTTGAAAAAAAAAAAAAAAAATTGTATGACGTCATGGCTTCTGTACTCTATGGTGGCCACCAAAAGTGACCCCTAACAGAGAAAAAAACATGTCATGAAACCTGTCTATAGCGGTCACCTGCATACAGTGGCCACTTTTCTTGCCTCCCTTGTGTAGCCACTATACACAGGTTTGACTGTACTATTTAGGCATGTTATTTGAAAAAGGATAAGCAGTTTCAAGCCATTTCTGAAACAGGGGATTAAATCACAGGCATTATACCTGAATACATAGGCCCTCCATATGGTCCAAGATACCCCGGGAAGGTTGGGAACCGAACCCCGGAGACCGCGGCGCCTTCATTCGATGACGATGCAGCTGCTTCTGATGGAAGGTCGGGTGACGTATCCGCGTTCCGCCGAGATCGACTGCCGTCCCGTTCATCGTCACGTGTATCGAGGTTGAGTTTCGTCATCATTGACGGATGTTTGGCTACAATGTCCAGTGCAGAGAAAGACCGGACGATGTCACTGACGTCGCTCTGTAGAGAAACGAACGTGTGCGACGAAACATGAAGAGCTAGACTTTATATTTTAGTACTTCATTAACTTTATCAGATTGTTGAAAAGATAATATTTGGGTCTTCGTCATTGATATTATATTAATCTCATTATACGATTCCTCTTGATGATTTGTGAAAGTTTTATAGAAATTGAACACTGTTTACCTAGTTAAAGACGTATATATAAACGAAAATGTATATAATTGAATGTCTGAACCCATGATAATTTTATGAACTGTATGCGGAGCATATTTGGCGGAGCAATATTCTATTTATAGCTTGTCGCCAGGGAATCTCGTGTCCCCATAGATTCCACTGTGGAGCAAATGTAGCATGAACAAAATGTCACCTATACGATTGACATGTCTAGTTACGCGAGTCCAATGTACCAAAAATGAATCTAGAGGATTTTTTTTTTTTTTTTTACGTTTAACCAACCTGCAGTTTTGCAATTCGATCTCGAAGCATCTCAATCTGGTCCTGGTCGGACAGTGTCGGTTGGTCGTCATCGACGTCGGACGATGTCGGATCGCTGCTGGGATCCGAACCTCCTGATGACAGAGACACGGCTTCGATGACTGCTGGTGGGTGGACGATGAAATCGGCAACGAGCACGAGGGCCACGGAAAAGGCAAGTTTAAAGCCAACCGCCATCTTGGAAGAGAACACAGTGACTCTTCGTATATATAAAGCTACAACCAGAGGTATCTAGAGAGAAAGAATAAAAGACAGTGTTGGTGAAACAAATTGTGATAAATGCATATTTCATAAATACAGGGTAGTGGATACAATTTGCACTTTAGAACATTGGCGTGACGCATGGAATATTACAGTATCTCTCTCTTGGACCGCAGCTGCAGACCCCGCCCCCCCCCCCCCCCCCAATCCCTTCGCGTACGTTTGTGGAATTATGGCTTTTCGTTGTCGATGCGCAATTTCATAAAGTGACAGAATGTCAATGTGTCTGGCCGTTGATATGTTTCTTTTTACCATTCAAGCCTGTTGATTTCATTATATTCGTTTTATAAGTTTTAGATACTAAATCAAAGTTTGATTAACACTGTGCTTTATGCCTTTCAAGGGATTTAGAAAAAATGTTGGCATGTGAAAAAAGTGATTAATGGTTATTACAATTGTGATCGGATATGTCCACTGAGTAATCTTTGAAAATTTCACATTAATTAAATGGATGTTAGATGGCCGAGTAATGAGCGAAAATGCAAACTGATATTCACTAACCTATTGCACTGACTTTGTACACGGTTATGACTATCCAGTGGATAGTAGACAATCCGTACACTTCAATCGTAAATATCTGTTCCATGATTATATTGTTAATACAAATACAACAAGGTATGAGCGAACCGCTAGAGTTCCAAGTAAGTTTTGAGGATTTGGACAATGTTACTAGGCAAGTAACAATTTATAAATGGTCTAGATTGGTTGCCCGATTGGGCATATACAGGGTGGCCCAGAAATAACGGAACGGGGCACTTCCCAAAATAAAGTAACAAAATGAACATGTCCATCGGATAGGGTGTCCTTTCCAATGAACAACGATACCAAGAAAAGTACTTTTTGACGTGTAGTTTTTGTTTTAGGGCGCTTTGAGTGAGACCATGTCAGGTTCCTATTTTTGTCAATTTTTACCAAGTCAGTGTCTGATAAATGAGACTTACTGCCCGTCATACTAGTGACCAATTAAGCCCATTCCCTCGGCACCGCTCGGCAGCTGAATGCACACTAACAATGGCGCGCGGAATATTCGCGCGTTCAATGGTATGTAGGGCAATAAGTCTCATTTATCAGGCACTGACTTAGTAAAAATTGACAAAAATAGGAACCTGACATGGTCTCACTCAAAGCGCCCTAAAACAAAAACTACACGTCCAAAATTACTTTTCTTGGTATCGTTGTTCATTGGAAAGGACACCCTATCCGATGGACATTTTGTTACTTTACTTTGGGAAGTGCCCCGTTCCGTTATTTCGTTGGCAAGTAAAGTGTGAGCATTCGTGGATTTCAACTGGCTTGGTGGGAGGGAAAATTTCTGAATGTCCACTTCGGAGATGAAATATCAGTTGTCGTACATAAATATATACGCAGTCTAAAGACTGGAAATATCAAACCTTTGGAAACAACTTTCAGGAAATTTAATAAAACGTAATATTTTGTGTGAAGCCATTATGTCTCAGAACCACGTGACTGTACGCTCTTTTTTTAATTATATTTGATTATCTCAAGCGTCACAGTGTTACCAGCAATTTTAATCCTGCCAATATGTTTAAGGCTATTGTAAGCTATATCTTTGAAGAAATATAACATGAATATCATTAGGGTATTCAGTTTCTATGTTTCCTTCGAAATGGCAGAAAAGTATTTATGTGATCACCATCATTAAAACTGCTATTCTTATAGTTGCTGGTACCATACATATTTGAGTGCTTATCATTTGCGTCACCATGATCACTGGTGCAATATGATGGTAATCAGGGGCAACCTTGAGACTTTACTAAAATTAAATTTAACATTCTGGCAGTATAATTTGATTGCCTTGGATGCCTCTGGATTTTAGTGATGTACGTATTTGTACCAAAATAATGGTCACATATATCTATTTCTATGTGTACATGTACATCATGACAGATCACTGCAGAATGAAGAAAGTGAATTTAACAAACTGGCAGCATGATTTGATTGCCTTGTTGCATCGGAGTTTAGTGATGAGTTTGTACAAAATGGTCACATATCTATTTCCTTGTGTACATGTACAGTAGGACAGATCTCACTGCTGCTATTTTTTTACAATATGTTAGACAAAGAACAAGTAACACACAATGTACGTGCACATGTTTTTATTCACTAGCACTTGCCTTAAGTCCCAGGGCAAGTACAAATGTATGTCGGGCAAGTCAAATTTGTATAACTGGTCTAGTTTGGTTGCCCAATCGGGCAACTGTTCAAGTACGAGAAAAAATGCAATTCCTTACGAGTAAATCGCCCTCATTTAGAAACACCAGAGAATTTTGCCAATGCGGATTGAGCTGCCTAGCTAAATAATTGAATATAATATGGAAAGGAGTTACTTAGCACTGTGTGCACCTACGTGCCTGGCTAGAATGCTCCCCAAGGAGTGAAAAATGTGCACTGTGTGTGCTGGATTGAGTGCAGTATGTATCCGATGACCAGGTAATAATAAGTAATAATAGACATGATAGAAAGAAGAGTAAATGGGATTTTGTATATTTATCGTTTAATTTTTGTTGCATTATTGAAAAAAAAAAAATGGTCATTCTTTTATTTTTTTATATTGATAATACATTTCCTAAAATAACCTCACGTGAATAACATGCATTGTGTGTGATATTATGATAAATCCAAGGACGTCAACAGCCACTCAAAAGTTGCGGGGGGAGGGGGCCGCCCTAGCTGGTAAGGGTGTGTTAATAACAGAGGGAAATATTGGATGGGGGACACGCCCACGGCGGTTGCGCAGCTACGAAGGGGGTGGGTGGGGGGGGGGGGGGGGGGTGGACGGTCGTGCCCCTTCCCCCGAATATTTTGCCAAAACTATAGTATACGATACTCTTCTTACATTATGAATAGCGACCCTCTTATTATATCATGAATAGCGACCCTCTTCTTACTTACTTCTTTAGAATATTTATAGTGACCCTGAATTATTCATTATTCTTATGAAAAGCGGTCCTTATGAGTAGTGACCCCCCAAAATAAATAATGAATAGTGCCCTTCTTCATGTTTATGAAAAACGACCCAGAATTCATATGAATAACGGTCCGTATGCCTTTATAGTAGTCCGACAGTATAAGGATATAACACATTATGAATAGCCACCACCAGTTGTATTTTTTTCTGAAGAAAGGAGAAGAGAAGTCTACACACACCATTCATCCACCATCATAAATGTTTAACCCTAATAAGGCAGGGGGACCATTATGCCCTCCCTCCACGAATTTTCAAATTGCTTGGGAACGCGCAAAGATGACTTTCCGCCGCTTGGTTACTATTTTGCAAGTCTTGCGCATCCTTTAAAATAATCATTTTGAAAATCGAACCTACCGTTACGAAGTTATGTGACCTTTTGTCTTTGCATGTAAGCATGAAAATCGCAAATTTTCGTCATTTGTGTACAAAACATATGGAAATACCAGTTTTCCTAAAAAGAGATAAAACATTGGTTGTTTGGTTTTGTTTACATTTTAGTTGTTCGTTTTAGGGGTCAAAATAGTTGAATTATAATTAAAAATGAACTAAAAACAAAACAAATAATAAAATGTATTGGGACGTAAAAATTATCAAAACAATATAAAAGATAAAGAATAACCTGGCTCTTCCAATTTCTTTTGTTGTATTATTATTCCTTTTTGTCTAAAGAATATACACAAAAATGTTTCATTATAAAGAATGTTTAATTTATGGGTAAATATTGCATCAATATGCAAATTAATGAATGTTTCAAATATTGAAAATCACCGTAGTATTTCTACCCAATTCACTTGGTATGCGTGCAAATTTACGCGGCGATTGACCATTACACAGCCGAGGGGGGGGGGGGGGGGGGGCTACGGTTAGGGTTAGGGATACGGCCGTATTAGCCGGCCCTTTTTAGGATTAAGTGAAAGGGGCAGTTCAGTTTTGATATAGAGGGCGCTGCACAATATAAATTTTGTGTGAGAAAATGAACACATTATTGTAAAATTTGAAAGAGCATACAATTTTATTGATATATAGAATATACTTTATTTCATCAAAATCGTAATTTTCTATTCCTTTCGAGCATGGTGGGTGGAGTTATAACTATTAGTTTGTAATTTCATTGTACAGGTCTTTTGATACTAAAGCTCAGCCTTACCAAAACTGTACAACCCCTTTCACATAGATCTGTATAATAGTGCGTATTACAAACCAAAGGGGGTATTCTTTTATTTCAAAATGTTTGTAAACATCATTACAAATATATCATAACAACACACCCACAGCTTATTAATTATAATTCTTATTATTATTTAAACTGCAGGGAACAAAGATTAATAACGACGTGTTACCAATGATTTTCATGAAATGTGGCTACAAAGAAATTAAACTTCACTTGTTTAATGAGAGAAAAATATGTTTCCCCCCCCCCCCCCCAAACAAAAAATAAAATAAATAAATAAATAAATAAAACAAAAACATGCTCTACAGTTTATGGTTACCATGGCAACGGGAATTAGCCTATCCATTCAAATGTTATACCAAGATGTTTGCAATAGTATTTTGGAACAAGTCAAGAAATTTCGTGAAATCCTGGTACGGGGCAGATTTTGTTCCCTCCTCCTATGGCTTTATAGGGTTAAAGCCAAATAACAGTATGGGAAAGTTATCGAAAATATCTATATTGGCCAAACTAATTGATTCATATTGTTTAATAAGTATATTAAAAAGGGCTAGTGTGGTAAAATCCGAACCTGAGCATCGTTAAATGCAGAAATATCGCAAGAAATCAAATAGCCGCCCGTGAAATTTGGCTATAAATCCCCAGCCCGTTCACAGCTGTCAGCTCCGCTAGCACTGGCCTGGGCTGGAGATATCGACAAGCCCGCATACCGTAAGCTAGCATAGTCTTTGCATGCGTATAGGCGGTTCCGCACGCGGTTAAATTGAACTTTGACAACGTTCGTTTTATTTTGGAGCCAATAAATGCTCAATTGCTGAATTTCAAAGCAGTTTTTTCGAAATCTTCACACTGAGGGGTAGTCCAGTTTTGGTAAGGCTGAGATTTAGTAACCAAAACCTGCACAATAACATTACAAACTAATAATTATAACTCCATCATGCTCGAAAGGTATAGAAAATTACAAACAACTAAGTAAAAATCCGTTATCATTAAAAAGGAACCATTAAAACACAAAAGAGCGCTCTCTAAAAAAAGCATTGATTTTAACGATTTTTTATACAAAATTATGCAATTATGTTGAAATAAATTAATAAACAGAGAGATCATCAACAACTATTTCAAAACGTCTTTGAATTTTTTGAAAAGTTTAAGCATTCTCTAAATTAAAAAAAGTTATCGAATAAATCTGGGGCCCAGATTTATCCCGATCGGATATTTTCATTGATATTTCAGCCGTTTTTTAACCGATTTTTATAAAATAAATGTTATTCTATCATTAAAATTGTATGCTATTCAAGTTTTACACTCAGTTTTTTATTATCTCACGAAAAAAAAATTTTTGTGAAGGGACCGAAAAATCCCAGCTACACCACTGGTGCTAGATAAATACTAAATAGATAGATATAGATAGATATATCGGTTTTTTTTATTGAACACATAAAATAAACAAGACTGTAGTCCGAGGAATAAAGTGCCTTACGTACAACACAAACACATATAAACATTCATGAATATTACAACAAAATACAAATATTACTAAACATAAAAAAGCAATAAATATTCATAAATGCATTTGGCAAGACAAGCACTAACATGGTAGCCTAAAAGTAAAAGATTTGATTTTTATAGTATGCATATCCTCATTTAATTTTAATTTTAATCTAACAATGACTAAAAACTAATTTAATAATTCCTCATCGACCTACTTATAATAATGTAATACTGTATAAATATTAAATCAAACAAAGTGTAAATTAATGCAGTACATGCATATCTTTAACATTTACAAAAATGTGCAGCACAAAAGTGCGGTTAGAGCATTATTATAAAGAGAAGACAAAAATTCCCAGTTACTCATTCACTCTTAATTGAGGAAACAAGATTACTAAAATCGTGTAAGACAAATAAAAAGGAGTAATAAGGCATATGCCAGAACAATCTAAGAGAAAACGTTAAGTTAACTTAAAGGGACTTAATAACATTGTCCAAATCCTCAAAATAACATTTTAATTCTAGCGGTTCCCTCATACCATGATGTATTCGTATTAACAATAAAATCATGGGACAGGTTTCGGTTTTTAAAATTTCCCTTTCGTTACAAAGATATGTACGATCAAAGTATTCAGATAAGAAAAACTCCCCGGATTTTTTCTTATCGTGTACAAAGTGAGTGCAGTGAGTTAGTGAATATCACTTTGCATTTTCGCTAATTACTTGGCCATGCAATGTCCATTTGACTTGAAATTTTCACACAATACCCTGTGGACATATGAGATAACAACAATATACATTGCATCAACCATTCATCACTTTTTGCACATGTCAACAAAGTTACTAGATCCCTTTAAGAGTTGGGGTTAGGGTGTTGCTCTTTCATTTTCACGAAATAAGAAAATACAAAACTGTATCCCTTTTTACTTTTTGACCTATATTTCATTGGCTCTCAAAATATAAATGCTGAGCTAACTGAACGATATCTGTTATTAGCATGGTTATGATGTTCCTTATAACTTATGTACAATGATTTCTTTAAAACTCTATGTTTTAGATATATAAAGCTACCCCCCTATTGTTCGGAATAACCCCACTTTGGGTAAAAGTAACGTCTTAGTGTACAGATTCCTTCGAAGACAATACAAACTCCACCAACCTAAAAGCGTTACAAATGATAAAGAAAAAACTTACCACAAACAGTGGGAGAACTGGATTTGATCAAAATCACGTCCACTTGCCTGGCCGGCTAAAACTAAAGTGAGTAGGAGATGCATGCATGGCGTGCGATCGCGAGCGGTCTTACCAGGGACGTTTTAATTGTCACCTCAACAAAGATAATTGGAGCACAGTGACGTCATTCAAACCATCTGCGCATACCTCCGATCCACTCGCATCATGACGTTCAGAATCGAGAACAACCAGCAAGAATTTTTATTGCGAAAATATATTTTATGTTATTAGTTTTTCTTAAAGAAAAGTGCAGAAAATGGGTTTCCAGCAAATATGGTTTGAGAATTGGAAAACTCATCTATACAAAATGGGATTATATATAAGATTACTTAAGAATTGCGAATAATTATTTTTCATTTTACAATAGAAAGACGAGCAACTTGGCAACTAACAAAGTCGCAAGTTATAGATAAGAGTCATCTTGATTAAAAACAAACACAAACAGAGAAGAAAAAAGGCTCGAAATAGCAAATTCGTCGATTCAGAAAAAAGTCACTATCATGATAGTACATTTAGGGTGCAAAACGCTGCTACAATAGCAACATCCTTAAGGGTGAAATTCTGCATCCAAAATTTGGGTTATGGCACACTAAGGATGCAAGTGTGTGCCCTTAGGGTGCATTTGTGCACCCTATATGGCGCAGACCCACCTTTTGAGTGTACAATTGCACGCTTAAGGGTGTTGCTATTGTATTACCCTTAAGGATACAAATTTTGATCAATTTGAACCTTTATTACTTAGTATGTATAGTTATACCCATCCGGCGATAATTTTGTTTTGTTGTGTCGCGCTAAAGGCAAACAGTTTTGGTGAGACAGAATTAACAGAACTAAAACTTGTCAGTTAACATTACAAAACCAACAGTTATAATTGAATGATGCTTGAATAGTAGAAAAAACATATAAACAGTTAAGTAACAGGACTGTTTTCATTCAAAAAGCATCTGTTAACATAAATTATGAGCGCCCTTCAGAGTTCAGACTCCTCATGTTTCAACCATTTTTATATCAAAATATGTGAATGTGATATTTGGTTAAAATAATTATTCAATAGAGAGATCATCAAAAACTATTTTAAAACCCTTTTGGTATATTTTCAGAAATGTGTAGGATTTATATAATGGTTTGCAAGAAATGCGCATGTGGCATGCGCATCCGATGAATGTGGATTGAATTGATTCGGTGATAGGTAAAAGGCTTGTCTCTTGTCGAACATTTAAGTGCACAAAAGGTAAATTTCAAAGCAGTTTGGATCCAACTTTTAACATCAACAAATTAGTGATGATAATTATGTTCATTAACATAGTCGGTGTTAGCAGCGTATATATTTCATTTTTTTTTAAATTATGTCTGGGCATTTCCAAATACTGTTATGGGGCTTAAATCAACTGAAAATTTTAGTATGAGTTTTTATTCATTGAATATCACTTAATTGTCTATAATGTAGCGAGAGTATAAAGCGCAATACAATAATTCGATAAATCACGTGTAATAAACAGCCCAAGGCCTGACGCCTAACTGTCAATGCAGTGAATGATAAACGTGATAAATTAAATGACAAAGTATTTTGACTGGCACATCACAGACAGTTATATTCATCATAAATTTCCAATGGTATTTAAAGTCAAGAGTTTAGAATTTGAATGAGGAAGACAAGAATTAACCCTTTACGAAGTTTTACCTTTTAAAAGTATTTAGTAAAATTGTCCAATCCTCAAAACTTACTTCGAACTCCAGCAGATCGCTCATACCTTGTAGTATTTGTACAATCGAAGCATGGAACATGTTTATTTTTTTCGAATTTCCCTTTCGTAAGAAAAACTATTTACAACTGAAGTGTTCAGATGTTTAACTACTCACTGTGTAAACAGTCAGTGCAATGAGTTTGCATTTTTCGCTTATTGCTCAGCCATATAACATATCCATTTAACGTTACATTTGCACCAGTGGAGAAATCAGATCACATAAATACACATTACGTATATCAACCATTCATCACTTCTTGCACATATCAACAATGTTACTAGATCATTTAAATATCACTAAAACAAAAAGGTATTTCGTATCATGTTATAGCAGATTTATTAACGAAATAAAAATATCATATACAAAGATTGTTTTTCTTTAATATACATCTACATGAGAAAACAAATTGGAATAGCAATAAAATTACACCCAATATGACAATAACTAATCTCTATTATTACAAAGTAGCTTGCACCTGTTCCAGCTTTCTCCATTTTTATGCAGTATGTAGCTTCATGTAACAGTAATGTACTTGTCATTCCAGCCCAGACGAATGATCTGCTAGATTCGATAGCTCTAATACTCACTTTGACTCATTTGTATTACACTTGCCTATATTGCGGATAAGTAGTTTTCAACATTCTTTTAAATGTATTATTACAAAGTAATTAAATGCAGCAGACTAACCATCCTTAGCAGGGAGCTTGAGTAGATGGTTTCATGAAAAGGGAGGAGGAAGATACATGTTGCCAAAAGGGCGTTGAACAATTGACGGATTATGAAACACACATAATTATATATTGTCCTTTACATAAATTACGAATTAAATTTGTTATGTAATACTATTATCTAGAAATATTTGGTTATTTCCATACAAAACTGATACATTCATGTAGGATACCAGATATACAATTATAAGAATGTTTATGTTAGCGATAATCAATGTATTATTACTATACTTATAAATATATCAAATAAAAAATAGTTTGTGTTTGCGAAGGAGCGGCTCATGCGTTGACTGTGCAACAAAATCACTGATATTTCGACTTTTTCGTCTATCTACAAATATGTGATTTATTTATTATATTTACATCTACCATGAGGACCTCCCAGGACAAAGAAGTGAGTTTCCTGACATTTTAACGGCCAAGCTATGACTTAAAAGTATTGGGCCAGTTTCTCATATCTAAACATATACATGTAACTTCAAACGGCATCGCACTTCACCGGGCCAGAGTCGGCCAAAATATATCTCGGTGACAGTATCGCGACGTGGATCACTAGTACACGCAAAGTTTTCGAACTCTTTTGTTGGACAACAATAAAGTTTACCCCCTCCCTTTGTATCGCCGTACCCCTCCACATAATGGGTCCGAACAGTGCAAGCTAGTGAAAGGAAAACAGCTCGAGTTGGGGCAGGGAGAGCAACGCGAAATTCGCAGTCAAGCGAAATCACGCAAATCCCGATTCCTGAACTGCTCATCAATAAAAACTTCTTAGACCTGATCAAAAAGACGATTAAGAAAACAATACGAGAGGAAATGCAAAAACTAAAAAAAAAATACGCCAACTCTCGAAGCAAGTAGAGTCAAACGAGGCAAATATTGTCTCACTCCAGATTGAGACAGAACTTAAAAATCAACAAATAAACGATCTTGAAAAACGACTCAAAACCCAGGAAGAATCAACAAGCAGACTGAAAAACAAGTGCAACGACGCCGAGCAGTACTCGAGGAGAAAACTGTATACGAGTTTTCGGAGTCCCAGAAAGCACAGAAGAACAGACCGACAACGTCATCATGAACATTGCCAAGGAGAAGCTAGGAGTCGAGCTACAACTAAAGGACCTCGACCGAATCCACCGGATCGGGGCGATCCGGAGACCAGACCCTCAGGGCAGAGGAGCCTCAGTACACCAGCAGAGACTACCAGCGACACCGACCTCGACTCCGGAGGACCGGGGAACACAGCCGTATCGACACAACATCGTGGCGGTGGCGGATAGGGCGACGCGGAGGTCGGAACAGGTTCACCACCGACCGATCATCGTCAAATTTGCGACCTACCGCGCGAAGCAGACGGTTAGACGGCGGCTCAAAAACTCCGGGATAACTATAGCGGAGGACCTGACCTCCCATAACTACGAATACTCAAGGAGGCGAGATCGTCACCAGAGTATCAGCAGCTTGGTCGTCAGATGGCCGCATCCTGGTAGCACTCCCTGCAACAAACGGCAAATCGGTTAGGAAAGTTATCGGTACCATAGAAGAGGCAAGAAAAATGAGGTAACTACATTATAAACCCCTCAAAGAAGTTCGGAAACTCAAGTTTGATCGATTATATCTATTTTATTAAGAAATCATAATGGTTATATTTGGTATCACTTGAAAGGATGTGTATACCTCTTTAAAATGATACCAAATTCGTAAGCATCACGAGCACGAGGTATGCGCAGTATACTTGAGAATGGGGGAAAGTCAGAAGTGAAATGTCACAAATGCGCCAACAAACCTCAGTTGGAAGGTCTGACACCCATATCACGGTCTTTCTCAAGTTCAAATTCTTCGACGATGAATATCTTGTCATGAAGGACATACTGTTGAATATGGTATCAGACAAAAGCCTGTTTAATTATCTTTAGAATACTTAGAATAATTTTTACAACAGGTTTTAAATGAAAATAATGTTTTTTACTTGGTGATTTTAATGCTAAATTATTAAATATAACTACCTCAATAAATAGCTTTTTAGATAATGTCATCGTATTCTTTTATTCCTTTAATTTCGAAACCTACCCGTATTACAACTGATGTGCCACACTTTTAAACAATATTTTTTACTAATTTAAGTGAAGATGATATATTATATTCTGGTATTTTTACAAGCGGTTTAGTGACCACTGTGCAATATTTGCAATACTCAATTATACAAACAAACCTACTAAGACATTTTATTATAAACGCACAATCAATGATGAATCTACCGTATTGCACGTTTTGTTGATGTTAAGTAAATTGAATTGGTCATTTGTGTATAGAATTAGGGATGTGAATCAAAGGTTTGATGCATTCTTTGATAAATTTATGCAATTATATGATAAATGTTTCCCTCTTAAGAAAATTGTTAAAAGAGGCTATATGAATAAAAAAATAAACCATGGTTTACTTCTTTCTTACGAAAAATGTGTAAAAAGAAGCATACACTCTATAAAAAATATATTAAAAACCCCTACTTATGATAGGGAGAAAAATATAAGAAATATAGAAATGTTCTAATTCACAAGTTAGAAAGAGTAAAAGGGATTTTTATGTAAATAAAATCACAAATGTGTATGGTGATATGAATAAGACTTGGAAAGTAATAAATGAAGTAATTAATAAATATAATGCAAAAGACAATGTAAAAAATTAATAGAAAATGATGTTGTTATTGAAGATGAACAGGAAATTGTTGATAATTTTAATCAATACTTTAGTGCAAATAGGAACCAAATTAGTCGAATATATGCCAATTGTAATGATAATTTTAAATATTGTATGAATGAAAAAAGACAAAACTCGATTTTTGTTTCCCCTATAACATTTGTTGATATTTAGAAGTTGTTAATACCTTGAAAATAAGCAAGAGCCCAGGATTTGATGATATTAATGTTGCTGTATTCAAGAAATCAATTTGTTTTATATTACAACCTTTGTGCAATATTTTTAATTTTTCATTGGATTGTGGAGTATTTCCAGATAAACTCAAAGTTGCCAAAGTAATAACAGTATTTAAGAAGGGAAGTAAAACTACAATGTCAAACTATAGACCAATTTCATTATTATCCGTATTTGCAAAGACTTTTGAGAAAATTATGTATAATAGACTTATGCAATACCTTGATAGACATGATATTTTGTATGATAAGCAAATTGGCTTTCGAAGTAGTTTTTCAACTAGTATGGCTCATGTAGATTTACAAACAAACTTTAAGATGTATTTAAAAAAAAAAAGTTTTTAATTTGAATATTTTTAGATCTTTCAAAAGCTTTCGATTGCATCAATCATAATATATTTTAGAATAAATTAGAACATTATGGAATTAGAGGTAATATTTTAGATTGGTTTAAAAGTTATCTTAATAATCGTAAACAATTTACATGCATTAATCATAAATCATCTAACTTACATCATATAAGTACAGGTGTTCCTCAAGGATCCGTTCTTGGTCCACTGCTATTTTTGTTATTTGTAAATGATTTTCAATATGTAAGTCAGCATCTCTATTTCGTAAAATTGTCATTCAATTTAAAGCGAGAACATTTGTGATTACGTAATACCACCTTCCGTGAAATCAGTTGACGAAATTGAATGCAAATAGCGTGTTTTTTTTAAATTGAATGCTAAAAATGGTAAATCACTTGACCGAAGAGCTAATCGTATGAACAAAATGCAATTTTGAATGACAATTGCAAGTCTTCAGCTCAATTTCGCGAAATTGAATGAAACGCTTATCAAAACGAATGAGAAGCTTACGAACTTGGCTGAGAAAACCTATATTAATACATTAAATGATACACTATAATATATGTTGAAATGAAAACTGTTCAACGATGGTTTGTTGCTAATCGTTTAGTTGTAAATATAGAGAAGACTTGTTATATGATTTTAAGCCCAAGAATGTATTCGTAGATGAAACACAATTGCAAATTCATATATGTAACCATAGGATACAACAGGTAAATCAAATAAAAAATTTTGGATTATGATTGATGCGAACTTAACTTGGAAACACATGTAAATGATATATCTGTAAGATTTCAAGAGACATAGGTGTCATGAGTCGTGTAAATGATATTGTTCTATTTAAAGTACTTAAGATGTTATATGATACTATGATTTTACCATATTATTCTTACTGCAATATTGTATGGGGAAAATGTGCAATAACATTGATTAATAGACTTCATGTACTACAGAAGCGTGCAGTCAGACTCATGTGCAATGCACAACCTCTTTCACACAGTGTTCCTCTTTTTAAGAAATGTAATATTTTAACGGTAACCCAATTAAATCAGCTGCAAGTGGCCATTTTTATGTATTCATTTTTAAAGGAACATTTCCACCATTTTTTAATGACATTTTAAAACTAAATAGTGCAATTCATTATTATAATACTAGGGCCCCGTTGCAGAAAGAGATACAATCGATTGTAAGTTTGCAATTAATCGTAAGTCAGATCACGTGTTCTAGATGCGCTAATCCGATTGGCTGAAACGCATAACTTTTCTGACTTACGATCAATCGTAACTTACAATCGATTGTATCTCTTTCTGCAACGGGTCCTAGAACTCGAGGAAATTTGCACATACCATTATGTAATATAATTTTTTCACGCACAACCATTATTTTTACTGGAACAAAATGATGGAATGACATACCGATTGATATTAGAGAATGCCCAACTTTATTGAATTTTAAACACAAATATAAACAGTATTTATTGTCATGTGAAACTTGATAACAAACATGTGTAGATTTTAAAATTACCATTACCAAGTGTTAAATAGCATGCATGTCTTCCTTTCTCTTCTTACTCCCTTTTTTCTTCCTTTTCTCTCTCAATTGCTCGGACATAATGAGGATTTACCCTCGATAAGCCTCTGACTTTTGGTAATCCCCCACATTCTCATTTTTATGTTTATCTAGTAGAATTCTCTTCTCTTTTGGTTGTGAACTTTTTTTTTTTTTATCTGTGTTTGTTGTTGTAGTTGTAATCTTGAATCGGTTTTATTCATTGTATATGTTGTTTTTAATGCAGAATGTGGAATAAAATGAAAATGAAATTAAATATTATAAGGGATAGTTCAGTTTTGGTAAAGAGAGTACAAATTAGGTTAAACTGAATGTTAGGAACCAAAACCTGCACCATTATATTATAAACTAATAGTTATAACTCCACCATGCTCGAAAGGTATACACAATTGCAACGACTAAGTAAAATGCCTGTTATCGTTCAAAAAGAGCTGTTAAAACTCAGGAGGGCGCTTTCTAAAAAACTCATTGGTTTCAACCATTTTAATACAAAATTGTGAATGTGATGTTTTGTTAAAATATTTATTAAATAGAGAAATCATCAACAACTATTTAAAAACATCTTTTGGAAATATTTGAAAAGAATAAGATTTTTTTTCATCGAATAAACCTGGGGTCCTAAGTTTATTCCCATCAAATATTGATATTTCAGCTGTTTCTGAACCATTTTGATCAACTCAAGTTGATTCTGTCATTCAAATTGTATGCTATTTTTACACTCAGTTTTTTCATTACCTCACAACAAATTATTTCGTGCAGCGCCCTCTATACCAAAACTGAACTATCCCTTTTAATGTTTAAAGTGCAATACGATGACGTGAGAAAATCCAATGGCAAAGTTAGGTCATGAAACTATATTTACAGCTGATCCTCTTGATAGATATGTCCATGCATTCAAAGGTGGGCATGTTTTTAACCATTTTATTGAGCTAATTTGTGATCGCGCGTAGATTCATCCCCTTTAACTGATGGGAACGATTCTTACTTAACGAACTACATGGTGCACACGGCGCACGTCAGCTCATAACCATCGATATAAGGCTGGCATGGGAGACCCCCTCCAACTTGGCAACGAGCCTCGACCATGTACAAAAGGGCGCCATTTTGGTTACCGTGCGTGCCTGCCTTGGCCTCGAACGCGCGGTCAATGCAGATGAACTCTGTCCTCTTATGTCCGTGATAATCAGACATCAGGTAACCCGCGTACTCGAGCCGCCAAGCGTCCGAAGGGCACATGTTACGCGCGGGAACCATCAACACGCTCGTGTGAGCAGCAGGCGCCCTGCACACTGCGCACACAGGCGCGTGATCGTGCACGTCACGTATGCGCTGATTGGGTGCAGGGATTGTCTCGTACTCGGCAGAATACAGTTGACCCCGGTCGCCACCTGCTGGATCAACTTCGTCATAGATCGGCACGTTGGGAAGACAGAGGTAGTTAGCGCCGCTGCCGTGTGGGTGTAAAGAGGACCTCCAATAGTTCCTATTACGAACACAAAACAAAATACTTCAAATAGTTCAGACGTTCAGATGTACGTTGAAAACAATTATTTGGCCTGTTAAAGGGATAGTTGAGTTTTGGTATAGAGGTCGTTACACAAAATAATTTTGTTGTGAGATAATGAAAAATTGAGTGTCAAATTCGAAAGGGCATACAATTTGAATGACAAAATAAACTTTATCTGATCAAAATCGGTTCAGAAATGGCTGAAATATCTATAAACATAACCATTTGTAATAATTGTGAGGCCCCACAATTATTCGATAATTTTGAACCAGCGGTTATTTTTTTTCTTTAAATACCTCCTCTTTTCAAAAATGTACAAAAGAGGTTTTTAAATAGTTGTTGAGTATCTTTCTATCTAATAACTATTTCAAAAAAACATCACATGCACATTTAAAATGGTTGAAACCGATGAGGGTTTAGAAAGCGCCCTCTTGAGTTTTAACGTGTTTTTTTTTTTTGATAACAGGCTTTTTACTTAGTCATAAGTAATTTTGTATTCCTTTCGAGCATAGTGGAGTTATAACTATCAATTTGTAATGTAATGGTGCAGGTTTTGGTTACTAAAATTAAGTTTGACCAAAACTTTACTCCCTTTTTACGAGAACCCAACTATCCATATAAGCACTAAAGGTTGGGTTTCTAAAATATAAGGGACTCGGTAACCTATTCGGCACCCAGCGCAACGGTTCAGTGATCTATTAAATTTTACGATTTCTCAAATTGCAACATTTTTCTGAATGATGCTGATATAATTTTCTTAGAACAAGAATACTGTACTGTAATGTAAAAATAAGAGTAAACATTGATATAAGATTCAATCCCCGTTGGTTCGAATACTTTTGACTACACTTGAAACGCATTTATTACTATATCCACGATAAGGGAGACATTATCAAGAAATCAATACTAATTGAATTATTATGTTTCCATAAGACAAATAACACGGTACAAGAGAAATATGAAAGCTACGAGTGATTTTGGTTGAATTTTACAGAGTAAAGGTACATAATTATACGTAAAACTTGTATACTGCACACTAAGAAAAAATGGTTGATAAATGGTGCAAAGTAACGAAAAAGGGTGTAGACTCGGCATAGGATTAAAGTTGCACCATTTTATGCACCTTTTAAGGTGCATTTTGCTCAGGGGAAAAGTCGCACCTGTCTTAGTCTTGTTCCTAAACCATGGTCCTATAGGCGGAGGGCCAAAGTCGAAAAAAGTGACTTTAGGTTGCCAGATCTCCACAACAAGTTTAGACCGATTTTAATTGCAAGTATTTTTAATGAGACAACATAATTCAGAGGTCTACCTCAAAAATTTTGTTGCGAACACCTCCAAATCCAAGATGGCGTCCAACAAAGCAATTGTTTTGTCTTGCTATATATAATTGGAGAGATTCCCCAAACGACACCTCAAATCAGCATTATTTTGCAACCATATTAAAGACAATATAATTTCCTATAATCTGATACCAAACACTATGGGGTTCAAGATAGTTAAAACGGTCATTTTTAGCCCCAAACTCAAATTTTAGGCATTTTTTCCCAACAGTATGAAATTATTGATTTACATAATTACGCATAAATCAATAATTGCATTAGCAGTTGAATTAATACTTTTCAGAAAACTGTCCAATTATATTAACAATACTCTGTGAAAATTTCAAGTGTGTACCGTATCTGAACACAAAGTTATAGTACTTGGAAGTCAGCATTTGATATCGACAAAACGGGTAGTTTTGCATGATTTCTCATGCTGTACAGGATATCTCAAAAATGTGTAATCTTGATTATAGGATTTGTATACCAAATGATTGCGTCAATCTCGGGATACCTTCAATTCCAGTTACGAAATATCAACAAAACCACCATTTCCTGTAATATGATGAATATTCCACCATCATTTTGCAATCCGCGTAGATGTCGTGTCTGTCTTGTATTTATTTTAACTGCATTTATCATGTTTATCATAAATCATGCGCTAATAATGAACTTAATTCCACTCCACAAGGAGCATTCCAGTCAGCTGCATACTGACGCGCCTGCTGTGTATATTGCGAATTCGAATCATACTGGGTGCCCATGATGTGTTTAAAACATTGTCAAGATCATGTTCATTATCTTGAGTAAGTGTTTTACTGAAGTACATAATATGCGGGACATAATATGTGCAGAGCGTATAGATTCGAACACCATCGTGATCGCAAGGCACGCACCGTTCATGCCCTTCATATCTTATTACATGTATCTGGAGACCATAAAGGTCTATACAAATTGGCTGACTTAGTATCAAAACGAAACAAACTCAATTGCTAAACCAATGTACACCACCGAAAAGCCTCAGCAAGCCGAATGTTTATTTTTTGTGCACTACACTGTACTCGTGTAACCATGGTAACAACAGCCGATTATGGACAGAAATATACCAAATCACCAAATATTTCTTTTAAAAACTTAAAATTAGCAGATTAACGGTGTCATTTTACATGTGATTTGTTTTCCTTCATGTTCACACGAAAATTAGTGTGCATAATGCGGCTTGTAGTAGCCAGATATATGATTTATTGTATTTATATTGTTGTTGTTACTATGGTTACAAATGTACAAGGTGGTACAAAAAGTTATTGTACAATAAACATAATAGCCTATTCAAAGTTTTCTTCGAACCCTGAACAAATCTAGCTAACTGTGGTGTTCCAAATAATAATCATTTTAAAAACATAATTATCCAGATAATTATGGTCGGTCCAACTGTGAAGGACGCGCGCCTCTCATTCGAATATTGCAGTAAATAGTACACTTTGTATAATGGATTTATTATTGCAGTGAAATTACCAATACACTATTTTCGTGTATTGCAAACCGATGGCGGCATATTCATGACATAAAAGAAGGAAACTGAAGGTTTTATTGAAAACAGGTATAAACAACATGTCATTATTTAGGAGCATTTCTTGAATAAAGTCCGTAAACAAGAATTACATGTATTGGGGCACCCTGTATAGCATTCGAAATCGTACAAAATTGCTGTATTTGTCGATATCAAATGCTGACTTCCAGTTATCATAACTTTTTGTTCAGATACGGTACACACTTGAAATTTTCACAGAGTATTGTTGATATAACTGGGCAGTTTTCTGAAAAGTACTAATTCAACGCCTAATGCAATTATTGATTTATGCCGAATTATGTAAATCAATAATTTCATATTTTGCGGGAAAATGCCTAAAATTTGAGTTTGGGACTAAAAATGACCGTGTTACATATCCTGAAACCCATGAAATTTGGTATCAGATTATAGGAAATGTTATTGTCTTTAATATGGTTGCAAAATCATGCTAATTGTTGGTGTCGTTTGGGAAATCTCGCCAGTTATCTATAGTAAGTCAAAACGGCTACTTCTTTGGACGCCATCTTGGATTTGGAGGTGTTCGCAACAAATTGTTTGAGGTAGACCTCTGAATTAATTTGTCTTATTAAAAATACTTGCAAATAAAATTGGTTTAAACTTGTTGTGGAGATCTGGCAACCTAAGTCCTTAAGGAAGCCACTTTTTCGACGTTGGCCCTCCGCCTACTACTGCACGCATGGTTTTATGTACTCCACTGTTAATACCTTTTCCGACACAGCAACAGCTGATTTGTGTACGATTAGTATACGTATTGAATCGCATTTACATGTATATCAATTGAATAGTATGATTCCAGGTCAAAACAGCGTATTCTTTTGTTGTTGACATTGAATACAAATAAAACCGCACGATTTGCAGTAATTTGTAACAGGTTCATGAATATTCATGTGCTAGTTTGTGCTTTTGCAAAACGAACATTCAATCTGTTCATTATCTCGTTATTTTGTGAAATAATTATCAGAATGCATTTGTAATTTAATTTAGTAACAATTCATTATCAGTGGACTCTTGTGAACCATTTTGGTGGAAATGAATTAAGGCGATACTGTTTTAACGTCTGTGTTTAATTACTAACCACTAAAAAACATACATCGTGTTGTAACCTGCTTATAAGCTAAACGTGAACAAGGACCGATGGTTAGGAATGATAGGGATAGGCTTAGGGCAAAGTATGTATAGGTTATAGCATAGGTTATTAGGACTAGGATGATAGGACTATACACACATGCACTCGCAGGAAAGGGGTGTTCAACTTTTAACCATTTTTGGTGCATCTTTACACTTAACTCAAAGGTGCCATGTTGCACCACACTGCTGCAACTGTGCACCTTTAACTTATATTTACACTTACACTTACACTTAAATTTACACTTACACGTATCTTTTTTCGGTGCAACTCTGCACCTTTTCCTAAATATACAATATTGCACCCTCAAGGTGCAAACGGTGAAGGATTAAATCTGAACCTTTACCAAAAGGTGAACTTTTGCACTTATATAGGAGCCCCCGGTGTGGCAACGGTTTGCACCTATATAGGTGTAAGATTGACCCATTTTTTCTTAGTGTGTGGTAGCTATTGCTAGTAGGCTCTTGCCCCCCCCCCCCCCCCCCCCCCCATAACATTCTTCAACCAACAACCTATCTATATTCTGTAAATATCAGTGATTTAATTATTGAGGTTACCTGTATAGATAAGCTCCGCCCCATCGGCACACTCAGATTTCCCCCAGCGAGTGTAAACAGCGCCACCATGCGATATGTTTCTGCTAGTGACCTCTTGTCGTCTCGGCGCGGTCGAGGACTGTTCGTTGCCAGGGTTACCGCTATCCGATGATGGTCCCGAATTGTGAGGAACGTCCACTACGTATTGGGCTGCAATATGAACAAATGGCCAACTTATCAAATTACATGAGTATGTTTGTGATACAAAACACATTGGCCGGTATTCTGAAGTCCTGTCTAACTAAGTCGTGAATAGATTTAAACAACTGTTTAGACGCGAGTTGTCGGTATTCAGGTATTAGAGAACTACATTTTCTACATAATTTCTTGCCTTAAAATATTCTAAAGGCCAACATATCACAAAACAGTGAAGAATGGCGTTTGATAAATTGTACAGTGCTTAAAGGGATAGTTGAGCTCTGGTAGAGAGAGTACAGTTTTAGTCAAACTTAATTTTAGTAACCAAAACCTGCACATTACAAACTAATAGTTATAACTCCACCATGCTCAAAAGGAAGACAAACATTACAAACGACTAAGTAAAAAGCCTGTTATCATTCAAAATGAGCTGTTTAAACTAAAGAGGGCGCTTTCCAAAAATGCATTTGTTTAGACCATTTCAAATAAAATATTGTGCATGTGATGTTTTGTTGAAATATTTATTACAAATGGTTATGTTTATGGATATGTCAGCCGTTTCTGAACCGATTTTGATCAAATAAAGTTTATTGTGCTATTAAAATTGTATGCTCTTCAAATTTAATAATCAGTTTTTCATTAATTATGTTGTGTAGCGCCCTCTCTACAAACACTCAACTATCCCTTTAAGTTATATTTGAAGACCTTTCTTCCAAAAAAAAAAAGGTTTCTTTGCCCAACTTTGTACACGTGCCTTTCATGCCTTTGGGAATATGAAAATTGAACTTTCTATAATTTGATTGTGAGGGAGTATTGTAAAATGTGGATTCCTATATCTGTATATAGCTACTTAGCTTATCAATGCAGATATACCGTTAACTAAATTTTTATGGGAAGTGGATTTAGCGCATTTTGGAACTAATCTCTTCATATTTGTAACCATTTAGAAACAATTTGTTGTGTGCTATTGTCAAATTCTTTACCTGGTGGTGTAAGCGAAGCGTCTCGTCCATCGCGCCCGTCTCTCCCCGGTAGCCCGGAGGGACCAGGGGCACCCCGGGGGCCCGGAGTACCTGCCGGGCATAAGAAACACTGACCTGCAAACCAAGAGAAAAGAAACCGATATACTGGACTTGGGTCAGCATCAGAGACGTGGCTAAGGCGGGGGCGGGGGCGGGGGCGCATCCCCCACAAATTTACTGTGCGCCAATTTCCCACGCCTCTTACCCCCTCATACAAATCCACCACAAGAACAACAACGAAATATGCAAATAATATCATAATTTGTAGGTAAATATCATCACTTCGGGCAACAATTTATAAAATGGTGAAGACCCTCCATCCCCTTTATTGTTTAATTGTAAGGTGAAAACCTGTTTGCCATTTCAACTCCAACCCCCCCCCCCCCCCACCCTCCCCACCCCCTAACCCACGAAAAAAAAAGCATACGATGTAAACATGCAGTGTTCTTCTCTATGAAACTGACACAAATCCTTCCGAAAGAACATTATTGGTTTCAGATCTCAAATATCACGCATTTTTACAAATATTTAAAAAGTTAATGGATCACTTGAACATACCGTACTACCCAAAGTGATGCATGAAGAAGTTTAGGACTATCTAATTGTGTAATGTTCATAAATGTAAGAAGAATTTGCTTCTTATATCAACCTTATCATCTCCTTTTTTTAAAGAGATGAAACTTACATGATCATCGTGCAAAAGTGAGAAATTAGCCTTATAAAAGTATCATCTATTGACACAATATCCAGATTTTAGAAAGAACAAAAATCAAAAACTTTCATCAGATTTTTAAAAACGTAAATATGCCAACGGATCTGGAATGTATCCTTGATATACACAGGAAGGGGTCAGTACTGCACTCTTCAGCATTTTTGTGGGTGTTTGGGTAAAGGCTTATAGTTAGAAAGGACAAACTTGAATGTATATTACAAGCAGAAATTAACTCTACCAGTAACAGATCATCACCCGATTTCCAAAAAAATAAAAACGATCAGAATGTATTTGTATTGATCTAAACATTGTATTTCACTAAAATCTGTGATATTTCTAACTTAAAAAAAAAAATTAATGATTGTTCGAGTTTTTGTGTGATTCCATGAGGATCAAATGTAGCATAATTGAAATCTTCATAATTACAGAAGGAAGCAAGTAAAGAAGTAAATATAATCCTGGATATAAATTGCTAGATACTTGCAAATACTTTGATATCAAACATTAAGATAATCGGTCAATTAATTTTTCAAATTTTGATCCGTTACTGATAGAGCGTATACGGGTTCGTAAAACGCGCAGCGACTTGAATATTAGCGGCGTAATGAGTTTAAATCTACAATTTTTACAATCTACACTATTTTAGCTTTCCAACGATGTATAATAAATAATTTGTCACAGCAACAAATTGTATGCACTGAAAAGTGATCCGTTACTTGTTGAGCTAAATAGATCATACCTGAATACATCGGGCCCCCATAGGGTCCGAGATACCCCGGGAAGTTGGGGATCTTGACGTCGGAGCCCGCTCTCAGCACGTTCGATGAAGACGGTGCCTCCGTCGGAACACCGACGGACGCATCCAAGTCCCGCCGTGGTCGACTATGACCACCGTCATGATCACGATAACCATCCTGTGTTTCGACGTCGAGGTTCTTCATCATCGATGGGTGCTTGGAAACGATGTCTAGTGCGGAGAACAACTGGACGATGTCAGTGACGTCACTCTGTGGATATCATGATAAAATATATCATGCAAATGATACTAGTGGGGATTGATGTTTCACGAAGACTTTAAGTTGAACTTTATTCTAAGTTCGACTACAACATTATGGAAAGCCGTTAGTCATGCTAGATGTTTTGTAAAATCATTGAACGGGTTTTGAAGTAGACATAACATTTCGATAAAATCGTCGACTTTTCTTTTGTCATGGAGATGTCATGTTTTGGACGTAACATTTCATAAAAGTCTGCCTGAATACGTGTATTATGTCTTATTCTAGGGACGGTGGCCTATCATAATTCTAATTCCAACTCAGAATATAAGTTCAACTAAGAAATGTTTTGAAGTCGGTATGAATAAATCGGTAGATTTCTAAATAAGATTTAACAATTTGGACAATGTTACATGATCTCTTTATGAGGTAGGGCTTAGCAAACTAAAAAAATATAATTGATACAGGTTTTAAAACACAATGAGGTCGAAAAGTTTACAAGTACCCGATGTGTATACAAAAAAATAACCAGAAGTCAATATGCAATCGATTTCCACTGACATTTAAACATTATTATGGTTTATTTATCTAATCGCAGGGCACGATGTCAACTGTCGTAGCACCGCCGCCCGATGCATGGCAACTAAAAACAAAACGCACTAACCTGCAATTTTGCGATTCGATCTCGAAGCATCTCAATCTGCTCCAGGTCGGACGGTGTCGGTTGGTCGTCATGGGCGTTGGTCGACATCGGATGGCCGCTGGTGTCCGAACCTCCTGATGACAGTGACACGGCTTCGACGATCCCGGGCTCTCGTGTGATGATATCGACGATGACGAGGATCGTGAGGGTAGCATGCTTGAAACCGACCTCCATCTTCATAGAATCAGACAGCGATTACCACCTGCAAGGAATGGTATAGAAATATGAATATACAATAATAAGCGAACTCATCTAATGCGATGGATATTTGAAGACCAAATGTAACTTTATCCATCTCCGATTTATTTTGGCTGCAGCAACTTTATACATCATGTGAGCAATGACTTCAAAATATTAAAGTATTGGTTATTTCTGAAAATGCTGTGATGTTTTTGCATAGTGTTTACTCCTTGTAAAGTAAATTTTACTAAGAGAACTTCTAAAACTAAAATAGCTACAAGAAAATAAGAAAGATTCACAACAAGCGCTCGCATACCTGAGAAAACTGATTTTCAAAAATTGTTTGCTCTTCTTACTGGATCCGACGATAATAATTTAACGCGTTCAACGCTCACTCTCCGGGGAAGTTCACGACGAACTATAAACATGATTATAGTGCGAATCATATGTATATAGATATACCATACACGATGTCACAGTGTGAATTGAATATGCTGTCATTGACCAATCAGAACAGGCCCTTAGCCACGGGGGTGCGTTGGGTGCGTACGCACCCCCCCCCCCAAAAAAAAAAATCAGGAAGGTCCACTTTTTGTCGGTCTCGGGGTTCACTTTTTACCGGTCTCGAGTCCACTTTTTATCGGTCTTGGCCTTCTTACCCAATGGTCTCGCCCCCTTCCCCCTCACAACACCACTTAACCAGAAGCTCGCCCTCGGCCTCGAATTTGTTTGGCGACGGACGGGACACCCCCCCCCTTACACGACTCTCAAATTGTAAATTACGCACCCTCCCCCCCCCCCCCCCCCCTTGAAAAAAATCCTGGCTATGGGCGTGCAGAAATAAGTGAAAGGGGAAACTTCTGAGGGTCACGGAGTCTCGCAAGAGAACCCCTCCCCCCCAAAAATAAATATATATAAAATAAAAAAATAAAAAATATAATAATAAATAATAAATAAAATAAAACAAATAATAAATAAATAATAATAATCATAATAATAATAATAATAATAATAATAATAATAATAATAATAATAATAATAATAATAATAACTAGATGTTGAATTCGTCACATTGACGAATTAAGGTTATACATATCGATTTATTATGATAAAAGGATGATTCCAAAATAACTACTCAATCATCATATCAATAATAATAGATTCCCCCCCCCCTGAAAAAAAGAAAAAAAAAGAGAAAAAAAGAAAGTTAAAAAATATTGCCTTGGATTCGAACCCACGACCCTTTGATCTTGTGTCACAAATTATACCGCGAGACCAACATTATATCTCTTAACGAAAATGGGAAATCGGGAAAGATATATCAGTGATTGCACACTGCATTTGTCATTGTAACAGTGAATTATTTGACCTTTGAACCTAATTTACATATCCTTAACGCCATTTTCATAATCCGATCTTATCTTATGAAAATTGTTCCTTTCATTATAACCTACATGTGTGCTGAATTACATGTCCACGGCGTACGAGGTTATTCATGCTTGATTTATTTGACCTTTGACGGTAAATATGACGATGAAATATGCATTTTCGCGATTTAGTGTTAACTTATGAAATGTTGGGCTTGCAAGTCCCTATCTACATGCGAAGTATCACATTGGTAGCATAATTCTTTCAGCAGATATAGGTCGAAAGCATACGTTTTAGCTAACCCTCAATTTTTAACAGATTTGGACTCTCATTTCCAATCAAACAATTCATCAGGATCCAGTGAACAAAACTAAATGGTGTGAATAGATTGCAAATAGAGCAGGACATCAGTTACGATATATCAAAATTTGGGAGTACATTGATGGAGAATAAGCGAG
>JBAMJV010010591.1:0-22744 GCA_037951105.1 Echinarachnius parma | reverse complement strand
ACTGACCCCCACATGCTGACAGGAGGTCACCTGCACAATGCAACAAGCTCCAATTTCTATATTCAAATTATCATCATTTATCTTATCAAATTTCAAGTGTCTAGTTGATTTTTGACCCCTATAAATCGATCCGCGAATGTATAGATAAGAGGACAGGTATTATGGATACAATTAACGTAACGTCCATTTATAAGTACATCATAATAGGTACTTATACATCGCACGCATGGGTAGAGGTGTTCGAATCACTTATTCCAGTTTTCGTTAGTTTCAGAACTAGTTCTCAATTAATAAATAATACCAACTGTAATATACGGGAGTATACCGACGTTCAAACATTCCAGTTCTGTTCGTTTCACAATTTATTCTCCAAATAATGCACACGATTTTGTTCTCGAATTGTCTAGAAATTTGTTCTTAAAATAATCAACAGGAATATCTATATCGGCATAAATTGTGACAGACCGACACCTCAGTCTGTCATCCCTGTCATTCTTCTTGCCTGGACGCAGCAAGGTAAGTACACGACACGACGTGTGATGCAAAACATGGTTGTGTAACATTGAGATCATGTGATTGAAGCTGTTAGACAAAATAAAGGATTGTGCGTTCACAATTATACCTTTATATGTGTAATAAGCGAGGGTATTATTAAAAAGTGTGTTTTTGAAAATTGACGCTTATCTAATACAGCATCTCATATATATTGTTTTTGCTTTTTTTTCCGGGCCATTTTTCAGCGGAGCCCTAAAGTAAGCACAACAAGACTCTGTAAGCACATAATGACACTGTATCATATATAGCTGTTATTGAACATAAATATATTTTTCTGTAGTGATGCATTATGTTCACATTATTTACCCTTATCCATTTTCTCAAATTGATAATAATAATATACTTTATGTTCGTAAACGGAGCCATAGTTACAAAATGCAACAACATTTGATGACGTCATTAATTTGGGCTTGTGTGGACAAATCCGAACCTTATACCCCGTCACACCTACTACTTTCTTCATAATTACCATTGATAAATTTGGAAGCACGAGGAGAAGTGTAGTACAAACACTGCTAGAGCGGCGTTCTGCAAATGTGTTTTGTTCAATGGGGAAAGAATAGGAAGATTATCTCACATGCGTGAAAAGATAACCTCCCATACATGGAAAGATAATACCCCCTGAACAAAAGTTCAGATCGTGGGGTCCTCCACGCTTCTACTACGCTCCTTTTGAACACGTCCAAAACGAGCGTAGTAGAAGCGTAGGGTTTTCGCGATCTAAAATTTTGTTCATGGGGAAAAACACCCAATTCTCACTTGTTTACTAAAATAAAATTTCAAACAAATACAAAAACATCTTCAGTTTACGGTTACCATAGCAACTGGGAGTGGCTAATACATTATAGTCAATTTTTATAACAAATTGTTCGTAATAAGACTTTAGGAAAAGTCATTTTTTGGGGGTGAAAATCGGATAAAAAATGTGGAAGTGGTGACGGGAAGTATGTGGGTGGGGGGGGGGGGGGGGGCTCATTGACGCCCCCCCCCCCCCTTGTGCTTGATAGGGTTAAATTTATCCATTCGTCCATTCCTTACATGTACATAAAAGGCATGAATTTTTATACACATTTTTAATACGAAACATTTGATGATTTGTTCTTGTACGATGTGATTTAACCATCTTATGCCTAGGTCACAAATGCTCCGGGTGCCGTACGATGACTTTTGGCTTAAAATGAAGATAAATTGCACGGCTCCCGTGAACACAATCCTAGTGCCCGTACGGGTGCCTTATGCGTAGGTCACAAATGCTCCGATTTTGGATACAGCGCCCGTACGATGCTTCTTTTAGGTGAAATATTGTGTGTATCTTGCGGCGCCCGCAAGGGTGCTGTGGCTAATATACGGTCGACGTTGCATTTGTCATCGCCGCACGATGTCAACAAATTGTTTAACGAGTTAAAACAAAAAATGCATCGTACGATGTTTAACTTGCCTCAAAAGGATCTAATAAATATGTTGACATGTGCCAAAATTGATGAATGGTTGATACAATGTATATGTTGTTAATCGATATGTCCACCGGGTATTGTGGGGAAATTTCATGTCAAATGGACGATATATGGCCGAGTAATGAGCAAAAATACAAAGTGATGTTCACAAACTCATTGTACTCACTTTGTACACGGTTTTCGCGATCTGTTGGATTATTTAACAGTTGAACACTTCAATCGTAAATACAGAAACCTGTCCCATGATTTTTATTGTTAATACGAATAAAACAAAGTATGAGGGAATCGCTAGTATTCCAATTGTAATTTGAGGATTTGGATAATGTTACTAAGTCCCTTTAAAGGGGCCGTCACAAATCACAAACGGAGCCCGCCTGACTTCTATGCGAGCTCAAAATGTCATTTTCGCCAGAACTACGGCCGGTGTTCGCGCGAATACTGCGGTCTCCGCCGCGTTTTTCAGGGTTCTGCCGACGTCCGCAGGGCATCAAAACCTGCTCCCAAATCAGGGATCTTTAATCACCGAATTTTGAGGTCGCAGAGCTCGTAAACAGGTCGCCCGTAGATCGTCCGTAGATCGATCGGGCATCGGCAAACATTCGGTCGATATTCGGGCGACAATCCGACAACTTTAGACCCTTTTAGGCTTTAAAATTCGGACGGACACGGCAGAGCTGCGCGACCACCGCACGGCCTCCTTGCGATACTTGACCGACCTACTCCCGTATCCCGCGCGACTTGTACAAAGTCGGGCGTGCTTCGAGCGCGATCCGTGCTGGTGCCGGGCTGCCGCCGGGCTGCCGTCGGGCGGTTTTTACGGGCCCCGGTCGTTTTTATAATCACTTATGTTCAATGGGCGCCTCCCGAGCCCCGTCCAATATGTGACAGCGTAGATGTCAAGCAAAACATACGCTCGACTCCCTGGCGGATTTTAAATTCGGCGAATCTTGGGCGATCTACAAATTCGGCCGGAGTCCGTTTGATTTGTGACGCGTGCTTAAGCACGTAGACACGTCGAATAGAGCATCACAATTGGGCACCGCACGGGCACAGCACGGACACCGCAGGTTTTTTCTTCGAATATCGCACGACCAGTGGTTGACAAATGATGTCACTGCAGGTCAACAATAGAATTTGCTCTGGACGGTTTTTTTAGGAGGTGGGGATTAGCAACATGAAGACAAATACATGATAAAATGTTTAAAAATATACAAAACATATTTGGGTCAAACCGTTTACAAATATTGAATGTGTACACTAATACAGATGAACAGAGGTCAACATGCATTTGTGTTGCAGGGCCCCTTTAATGGACTTAAGCATAAATCATCCAATATTTGTTTTCTTTACTACCGCTTCAATGTGACATTGCCAAGTTAATAATTCATCTAAACTGACCCCCACATGCTGACAGGAGGTAACCTGCATAATGCAACAACCTCCAATTTCTATATTCAAATTATTTTCATTTATCTTATCTAATTTCAAGTGCCTAGTTGATTTGTTGACCCCTATAAATTATCGCGAAGTTATAGATAAGGGTACAGGTATATTGATATAATTAACGTAACGTCCATTAACTAGTGCCGTTTATAGCAAATGATAATACGTATTATATCCCTCAAAATGATATGAGGGATATAAAGCAAATAACCTAATCTGCTTACTCGGGTGATGGATGCAAAACTATACGTTGCCTCGGTGATCTGCGAAGGTAACTATCATGCCCCGGCTACGCCTCGGCAGGACAGTACCTTCGCAGATCACCTCGGCACGTATAGTTTTGCCATCACCCTCCCAGTCGATGGTTATTTGCTTACTGTACATAGCACGCATAGGGTAGAGGTGTTCACTTGTTCCAGTTTTCGTTAATTTCAGAACTAGTTCTCAATTAATAAATAATACCAATTCACAAATTCTTCACCAAATAATGCACAGGATTTTGTTCTAGAATTGTCTCGAAATTTGTTCTTAAACTAATCAACAGGAATATCTACATCGGCATAAATTGTGACAGACCGACACCTCAGTCTGTCATCCCTGTCATTCTTCTTGCCTGGACGCAGCAAGGTAAGTACACGACATGACGTGTGATGCAGACCGTTTTGATTTGGTTTGCAAAACATGTTGTGTAACATTGAGATCATGTGATTGAAGCTCTTAGACAAAATAAGAGGATTGTGCGTTCACAATTATACCTTTATGTGTAATAAGCGAGGTAATATTGAAAAGTATTATTTTGAAAATTGACCTTATCTAATACAGCATCTCATATAATTATTGTTTTTGCTTTTTTTTCGGGGCATTTTTCAGCGGAGCCCTAAAGTAAGCACAACATGCCTCTGTAAGCACATCATGACACTGGATCATAGCTGTTATTGAAAAAATCCTTCTTCTGTAAAGATTAATTATGTTGAAATTATTTACCCATATGCATTTTCTCAAACTAATAACAATAGTATAGTTTAAGTTCGTAAACGGAGCCATAGTTACAAAATGCGACAACATTTGATGACGTCATTAATTTGGGCTTGTGTGGAAAAATCCGAACCTTATACCCCGTCACATCTACTACTTAATTCCCATTGATAAATTTTGAAGCGCGAGGCGAAGTGTAGTACGAACACTGCTAGAGCGATGTTCATTGGGGAAAGAATAAGAAGATTATCTCACCTGCGTGAAAACATAACCTCCCATACATGGACAGATAATACCCCCTGAACAAAAGTTCAGATCGTGGGTCATCCACGGTTCTACTACGCTCCTTTCGAACACGTCCAAAACGAGCGTAGTAGAAGCGTAGGGTTTCGCGATCTGAACTTTTGTTCAGGGGGTAAAACACCAAAACCTCACTTGTTTACTGAAAGAAAAACCAATACAATTCAAACAAATAACAAAACATCCTCTTCACTTTATGGTTACCATAGCAAGTGGGATGGTGGGAGTGGCTAATACATTATAGTCAAATTTTATAACAAAATGTTCGTAATAAGACTATAGGAAAAGTCATTTTTTGTGTGCAAATCGGATAAAAACTGTGGAAGTGGTGACGGGAAGTATGTGCGGGGAAAGGGGGGAGGGGGGGGGGGCTCATTGACGCCCCCCCACCCCTTCGGCTTGATGGGTTAAATTTGTTTTTATCCATTCGTCCATTCCTTACATGTACATAAAAGGCATGGATTTTTATACACATTTTTAATACGAAACAGTTGCTGATTTGTTCTTGTACGATGTCATTAAACCATCTTATGACTAGATCACAAATGCTCCGGGTGCCGTACGATGACTTTTGACTTAAAATTAACATAAATCGCAAGGCTCCCGTGAACACAATCCTAGTACCCGTACGGGCCTTATGCGTAGGTCACAAATGCTCCGATTTTGGATACGACGCCCGTACGATGCTTCTTTTACGTGAAATATTTGTATTCAAATAAAATGTATTCAATTTATTCAAAGCAAGGTAACAAAATACAAAATAATGTATGTGATGTCAACAACGTAATATATATTAAAAATATCATAATAAGTTTCAAATTAATTGTACATCTCTCAATTTTTTAGGAAATAAAACAAATTTGTCTTGTTTTAAATAAATTATTCGTTCAAGGTCGTAATAATATTTCAACTGTTACTTAAATAATTCAAATGATAATCTTCCATTTTTACACTTTGTAGGGAATATATACTTTTTTGCGTATAAAAAATATTTAAGTGGCAGAAATTACCTCCAGAAATTCCAAATATAAATGTATTCATAGTCAATATAATTTGGTCATTTAAAGTGTGTTCTTGAAATTGTAATATAAATGTATGTGTTACAGGGCAATCCCAGAACAAATGTGCGATTGATTCACCAATATTTAAACAAAAATCACATTGATCAGAATCTAATATGCCTACCAATTTCAAATATGTATTTACCCCAATAATATTATGTAATATTTAAAACTGAAAGTAACGCAATTGTATTGATAATGCATATTTAAAAGGAATAGCGTACATTTCTTTCCAATCAATTATCGGTTCCAATAAAATTGAGTTCCCTTTTTTGTGAAATTGGAACTTCAATTATTTTATCAATGCATAATTTATGAATGAATTTACAGTCATGTTTTAGAGTTCTTTTTCAACGTACTAATTAAATTATCATGCTGCTTCATATTTGAAATGGGAGCATTTTTTAATGATGTGTTTCCATTGTAGAGGAATGGCGGATATAACAGAATACAACTCCATAAAATTACAACGAATATGGTATTTTTGTACAAATTCATCATAACTAAAAAATTACCCATCTTTGTTTAATAAATGAAACAGTTTTATTACGCCATTATTTATCCAATCGGACTTAAACCAACTTTCCCATTTATTTGAATACATGAATAATTCAAAATTACTTGACTATGAATAAAATGATCATTTCGGTTCTCAGAAAAAGTTAAATCACTCCAGGCTACTAAAATTTCTTTTTATAAATGAGTTATCAATTTGTATCAATTGCTCTTTACTTTTTACATTACAAGTCCAAAATAAGTCTTTACCTAAATTGATCATATCAAATTCAAAAAATATTTCTAGTCGCCTGTATTTTCTGTATTTAACAATCTCATTACCCATGCGATCCTGAGTCCTATAATAATTGATGGTAAATGTAACATTTTCAAACTTTTCACTTTTAGGTGAAATATTGCGTATTTCTGTTTTCAAACCAGAATTAAATATAAGGAATAACAAAATTGAATTTGAAAGATTCCGTTTTATTTACATGCTTTGCTTTTTTGCTTTGTTTATTTAATCAATTTTATTGATTTGTTTATAAAATTAACCAAAATGTTTTTGTTTATTTTCAAAAATGGTTGGCAATCACACAACAATAGAATATGAAGCGCGTTGTACACATTACAATGCGTTTTTCATAGTGATGTTGTTATTATTATGTACGCGTTGTCAAAACATTGTACACATTACAATGCGCTTTTCATAGTGATGTTGTTATTATTATTTACACGTTGTCAGAACATTGTACACATTAAAATGCGCTTTTCATAGTGATGTTGTTATTATTATTTACGCGTTGTCAAAACATTATGCGATGTATTCTGATCCTCAACATGTTTTTTAAACTTTTAACTTTAATTGAATAAAGACTTTACCAAGGAATTCTAGCGTTTTTCCGAGTTTATTTTATTGACTTTTTAATGTATATACATATATCTATAATTATTATAGAGATGAATGCATGTATTATCTTCATTATATTGTCGATATAATTATCTACCTGTATGATTTGGTTATAACAGAAGACACAACGAGTACAGAAGAAGAGCCACGCAAGGACGAAGAAGAACATTCAAAGAGTAAGTATATTAACATACATGGTATAAGATATGCTGCCAACTTACCTTTCAGAAAGACTGTTCCAGGATTATTGGCTGAACCAAGTGGTTGTAACGTAGTTTGCTCTCATGGTAAGCTCTAGTAAGCTCTATAGTGGCATTGGCGTAGCCAATATAGTACATAAGTCATGAGGTCATACAAATCTTTTATTTGAATTTTCAAATTTGAACTTCATTTTCAGAAAGAGCATAACAAATAATGTCTAAATACGTACTTAATTAAGCCGTCCACATCATCGCCGGGATGTGATGGCTTCTGCTTCACGATGGCTTGCCACGCCTTCCGGTCTTTGGTTAGTCTTTTGGCCTCAATCAGGGATTCAAGGTGCCTGTTGTTGCAGTCTGCCTTGATGCAATCGATCCATCTTTTTGCTGGTCTTCCCCTTGGGCGTTTACCACAAATGTTACCATTGAGTAGAATGTGGGGGTGTCTATTTGGGCTCATTCTGTTGATATGTCCAAAATATCTCTTTGTGGCAACCCTTTCGATGATAGTTTCTTCCATGTTTAGTTGTGTTCGGATGTGTGTGTTTCTTATCCTGTCAAGTCTGGTCACACCCATGATCCGTCTGAGGCATGTCATCTCGAAGGTGTGCATGAGTCTATTTTCATCAACTTGTTTCAGCGTCCATGTTTCTGCACCATATAGAGTAGAATTGATAATACCAGGACGTTGTAGAGTTCTACCTTTGTTGTGCATCGTATGTCTTTAGATGTCCAGATTTTGTTGAGCGACTGGAATGCTCCTAGTGCCTTCCCAATGCGGTGTTGTATATCTTCGGTGCATGATCCTGTCTGGCTTATTGCTCCTCCCAGGTAGGTAAACTCTTCCACTTGTTTAAGCTGGTCTCCATCAATGTTTATATTTAGTATTTGAGGCTGTTTGCTTATTACTTGTATTTCTGTTTTTGTGATTTTAATTTTCAGTCTAAAGTTTGTGCTGCTCTCGTGCACTTGGTTGACTAATGTTTGAAGATCCCTTTCACTGTCTGATGTTAGGACAATGTCATCAGCGAAGCGTAAGTTGTTGATCAGTTGTCCCTGTACATGTATGCCAATCATAGTGTCGTCTATAGCATACAACATCACAACTTCCAGTAGAATGTTAAATAGTTGGGGGGACAGGACGCAACCTTGACGTACGCCAACTGTGGATTTAAACCAATCTGTCAGTTCTCCATTTACTCTAACTGCGCTGTTGGACTGTTTTTAGAGTGCTTGAAGTAGGTGTATGTATTTTGAAGAAAATCCAAAGAACTTCATCGCTTTCCACAGACCTTCCTGCCAGACTGAGCCGAAGGCATTTTCAAAATCGATGTAGCAGCAGAAAAGACTCTGGTTTCTTTCGAGATGCTTTTCTATCATTTGTCTCAGGGTGAATAATTGGTCCATTGTAGATCGTCCTGGACGGAATCCAGCTTGTGCTTCAGGCAGCACCTCTTCCGTTTTCTGCTTGAGCCGTTGTTGGAGAATTGTGCTAACAACTTTCCCTGCATGGCTGAGTAGGCTACTACCTCTGTCATTCCCCCAGTTAAGTATTGACTGAGATATGGACGTCCAAATGAATTTTACTTCAATGGGCAATCAGTCTTATAGTGCACTGGTTCATGAAGTTATAAACCAGTGCCCTATAACACTGATTGCCTATTGGAAACAAAAATCATTCAGATGGGCATATCTCAGCCAATATTTAATACGAGGGGCGTTCAATATTAAAGTTCATAGCCCAACCATGAAGCAGCAGGAAATTGGGTTACCTAATGTTGTGTATTGCAATGTTGCATCCTTCACATAGTCAGTGGTGCAAAGCCAGGTCAGTTGTATTATGTTTCTGATCTGAACAGGCTTTTATTCGGTTACGTATTGGCAGAGATATGCCCATCCGAATGAATTTTACTTCGATGAGCAATCAGTGTTATAATGCACAGTGCACTATAACACTGAATGAAAAAAAAAACATACAATTTTAATGACAGAATAAACTTTATTTGATCAAAAACGGCTGAAATATCGATAAATATATGTTTATTCAAAAGGTTCTTCACCGGGAATCACCGGGCGATATTTTAGACGTTTTAGAAAAATGTAAAACAATACTCGAAGAGTAGTTTAAACAAAATCTGAATCGGTTTTTAAAAAGTCGTTCATGATATTTCTATCAAAACATTATTTTGACAAACATTTATGCACAATTTTGCATGAAAAAGGGCTAAAACCAATGATTGTTGTTAATAGCACCCTCTTGAGTTGTAACGGTTCTTTTGAATGGTAACGGGGGTTTTACTTAGTCGTTTGTAATTGTGTACATTTCTTGAGTATGGTAAAGTTATAACTAATACTTTGTATCGTAACGGTGCAGGTTTTGGTTACCTAAGTTAAGTTTGACCAAAACTCAACTTTCCTTTTAATGAAAAGCGGAGTATACAATTCAGAAGAGCATAAAATTGTAATGGCGGAATAAACTTTATTTGATCTAAATCGGTTAAAAAACAGCTACAAAATCAATCAATATACCGTAGAAACCCGCTGTGAAGCACATATCGATGTTTTGTGTTTATAGTTAGGCGGCTAAGGGTAACAATTGTGCACTTTTTGAAAGAAGTATGAAAGTCCTACCATATAATCTTCATTATATGTGAATTATTTTCCCTCGTGGAAGTTTGCTCAATTTGACCCCAAGTGACCTTTAGAGGTCATGACCTTGTTACCACCATATTTTACCGATTTGAGGCATCATTCTTAACGCTTATCCTATATTTCGTTTTAAATATGATTGTAGCAGTTAGCCTCGCATCCGCGGGGTGACAATTATCGAATTTAAAGATGTTGGGGTCATGGGGTTAAAGGTTATGGAGCTCATTATCTATGTACTTATCAATGTCATTGAAGTAAATAAATAGTCCTGTAGACGGATCTATACTTGTGTATTAGACCTGGAGACGTTCTTTAGTCTAACATGTTTTATTGATTCATATTCTAGAAGGTTTAAGAATACATTTTAGCTTTGTTCCCACCTTTTAATGTTAATTAGCTAATTTGCATATTTGTGTATAAAGGTCAGGGGTCATTTTCAATCTCGGAATAGTAAAATATTGATAAAACAAGTATTGTAGGGTATGTTGGGGCAAGGATTCCATTTCTGGTGCTCGTTTGTAAGTGCCAAATGGGAAACATCCCCAAATCCAAGATGGCTGCCTCTAATTTGCATATTTATGAATATTATTGATTTTCAGTGGCTACAGCCCCTTATAAGCAATGATTCCAGATTATTATTTGTCAGTTATGTTCTAAGTATGAATTTAAGATATCAAAGATTAGTTGCCATAAAGGAAACCTCTATCAATGCATATTATTTGCATAATTAGGTATTTTATATAATTTGTATATTTCCCCAAATCGAGTATACTGGGAACCCGGACAGTAAAAATGACAAGTAATACCACTTTTCCAAGGTTTTAGGGGGCAACAGATCCATTTTTGATAATTACTTCCCTGTTTAACCGTGGCAACCATCTAAAATCCAAGATGGCTGCTCCCCAAATTACACATGCTATGATACATGACTGTATTATTTCGGTTATATTAGATCGATATTATAATATTTGGACTTTTAATTATTGGAATAAGTAACTAGAATACTTGAATCATGATGTAGTTGTTTGCTTACAGTAAACAAATCATAACTGTTATAAAATAAATGCAATTAAAGTGGCAAATAGCATTTTCCCTTCAAAATTACGAAGGCGGCCATCTTGGATTTAAGTGGGTTGCCAAGGTGATACGTCTAACTAAATATCATGGATGGATTTGTTGCCCCCTTAAACCTTGGAAAAGTGGTATTCCTTGTCATTGTTACTTCCTGGGTTCCCAATGTACTCGATTTGGGGGAATATGCAAATTAGGTAAAATACCTAATTATACTAATTGTATGCATTGCTAGAGGTTGCCGATGTGGCAACCAAGCTAAATTATCTTTAACACGCATTTAGAGCATAATTGAGGAAAATCGTCTGTAATTATGATTTATAAGAGGCTGTAGCCACTGAAAATCATTAATATTCATAAATATGCAAATTAGGGGCAGCCATCTTGGATCTAAGGGTGTTGCCCATATGGCACTTCCAAACGAGCACCAGAAATAGATTCCTTGCCCCAAAATACCCTAGAATACTTGTTTGTTATCCATGTTGTACAATACCTAGCAAAAAAAATGACCCCTGACAGTATTTCACAAATATGCAAATTAGCTAATTTAGTTTATAATGCTTTAAAAATAGTTGCCCAATGTTGCCATGGTAGCAACAAAGCTAAAATATATTCTTAACCCTTCTAGAATATGAATCAATAACAAAATGTTGGACTGAAGAACGATAAGTAAACTTTAGACACATGTGAAAAGTGAGGGGGGAGGGGGGTCCCACTCCTTTTCATTTACCCCATACAATTACCCCATAAAATAGTCATATATATTATAATAATGGACAATATGATTTTCAGGTCACTTTTAACCCATAAACATATTAAGGAAAAAATAAAGTTATGTTAGATACCCATACAATGGTGTAATAATGCACTTTGCACCCCCTTTCTTTCAAGACCCTGTCACGCCCCTTGTGGTCATAATTAGCAAACTTCCGCGGGGGAAATTAAACGTTATGATAATATGATCTATCTGTGAAAAATTCACACTTCTTTCATTTTGTGCACAATTGTTATGATTCCAGGCCCTTAGCAGCCTAACTATTAAAGAGCGCTCTCAAACACCGAAAGGGAGACATTATTCAAGAATGCAAATAGTGGTAATGAATAATTGAATATTCATGAGAATAATAATGAAGGTGAATCCTATGAAAACGCCGCCAAAATAGACAATGTGACTGTATTTGATGTGGGGTGTATACAGGGGATCCCACCCCACGAAGCTCCTGTCCCCGTTAGGGAAGATTCAAACAGATGAATCAACTCACAGGAACGTAATTTGTAATGAAGGTATATATAGGATATCTTAAATGCAGACAATCACAGTAAAGCGTTCAATATACGCCTACATGATCACTAATATCAACGTTCTTGCCCCCCCCCCCCCCTCCCCCCGTTCGTCAAGTAAACGTTTACCACCCTACACCTCTCTGGGTTGCATTTGTTGTTGTTGTTGTTGTTTGATGTTTATTGGCGGTTCATTCAATTTGAATATTTTCGCCAAAAACTAAATATTATTTCATTCTTCTCATTTATTTTCTTTATTTTATTATTTTTATTATTATTATTATATACATATGTATATATTTTTTGAAGTGCATAAACGTTTTCAGACCATCAATAAACAAAACCAAAATTAAAGGCATCATCGGGCCAACCCGGCTCGGTACGTTGAGCAGGCTTCTCAACTGACGAATCAGTCTTTGCATGATTTAAATTTTAATTCAGCCACTGGTAGCCTTGATGCATGTGTGTTTATTGTTTTAATACAATGGTTTCCTGTGGTTCGGTTTAAAGACTCAGGAAAAGGGTAAATGGGGGTGTTTGTAACGGTATAATAAGCTCTGTTTGTGCGACACAAATTGTTATTGTTCCATGCAGACATTAAATTCGACGTTATCACTGACAACCTGCTCCTTCGGTAACACTTTATGCCATGTAACATTGCGAGATCATTCATCCACCCACTGAACAAAAGCTATACATGTATACATCAGCGTGCTTGACAACAGACAATGCTTGTCTGACCTTTCATAGAAATCAAGCAAGAACGATAACGTGTGTTCATTCAAACTTAACAAATATAACCTGATTGTGTCGTGTCGTGTGTCAGGTTCGTATTACCAGGGTCAGATCCAGGAAGGTGCGGGGACGAATGCCTCCTTTTTGTTGTTATACTATATCTTTCACCTTTAACAAAATATTACCTTTACATCCAGTCATACAAGAAAAGGCTATTCGAAATATTTAATTTCTTCCGATTCTGAATGACACTGGTATATATATAATATTAAAATATAATATTAAAATCCTATCTCGCAGTGTAACGCCGAATGTTTAGATCACTAAAATAAATCACAGACAAGTGAGAAGAAAAAAAGAGAAAGCAGAAAAATAGAAGAAAAAAATAATCAAAAAAGAATTTAAAAAGATGATGAAAACAGAAAATGATTATGAGAAACAAGAATCATGAAAAAAGATAACACAAAAAATAAATCACAGACAAGTGAAAAAAAATTTAAAAATTTAAAAATCTAAAAAGAAATAAAAAAGCAAAAACATAAATGAATGTAACGTGTTATTTACATTTAATCACAATATAAAGATAAACATTGAACTTAATTCCCAAAATAATGTACACAAAATGGCCCACCTAAGAAGATTCGAACCAGCTCCACCAGGTTGATAGGATGAGCTAACTAACAAACTTCATACGTTACGAGGTTTTTGTCGTTTTATATCTCTAAACCTCCATGTCTACATTGGGTGATATTTGTTAAGTGCGAAAAAACACATGTTTTGGCTTTTCTATGAAAGGTCAGACAAGCATTGTCTGTTGTCAAGCGCTCTGATGTATGCAGAAATAGCTTCTATTCTGTTCAAGGGGTGAATTATCTTACAAGGTTGGGGCAGGGTCTGCAAGGAACAATACGAATGTGCGTACACACCTCATATCAAATACAGTCACATTGTCTATTTTTGGCGGCGTTTTCATAGGATTCACCTTCATTATTATTCTCATGAATATTCAACTATTCATGACCATCATTTGCATTCCTGAATACTGTCTTCCTTTCGTAGTTTGGGAGCGCTCTTTAAAAACAAGACAGCAGCAAGACATCGATAGGTGCTTCACAGCGGGTTTCTACGGTATCCGATCGTAAACAAAAATACTGAAATGGAATTTTAAATATAGGTTTTCCCGCTAAATCTTGTGTTTTTTTTCAATCAAGTTGATAATCGGGGCAATTGAATTCGCGCGTATAGCGATCGCCGGAACAAACCAGCATTCGTATTCGATTTAGCACAAAGAGCATACCTTTTCATCAATGGTCTTTCAAATTCACCTCTTACTTCCGCTGCACGTTTGTCGGTGAGTCGAATTCGCAAATGTGCATCCATGTTTGAAAGAACTCCTTTCAATTTAACAATAGACCGCTTCTGTAATGTATGCAAATATATGCTTATGACGTAATACTCCCTGTTTGCAAGTTTAACAATACGTGCCTTCGCAGTTGTTGCGATCGCAACGATCACGTGACAAAATTCTAGTACGGAAGTAGATTCGCGATCAGCTGTTCCATAGACTACAACGGGATTTTGTTCTTCAAATCAACATTATTAATCTCGCACAGGACCCGATATTTGGCAGAGATTTTCTTTTATCCAAGTATCATTTGTAAGGTAAGAAACCAACGTTTATGATCCTGTATTTTTTATAACGATCCTTCAACAAATGAACCTTATAAAACGACGTTAAGTCGGCTAATAAGAGTGGCCCCGGTCCAGTCCCATTTGTTCAAATGTATGTGAGTGCATGTGTGTGGTGTCCGTATTTTGCGTCGGTGACTTGCCTTTTCCAGCTGTCAAACACTCCAAAATGTGCATTAAACATTAAATTTATGCCTCGGGGTTTCATACACCTGAGACATTCATTTGGTTAATTAATTTCTACCTAAAATACGTGTTTAGGAGTTGGAAAAGTAAAGTCACCGACGCAAAATACGGGCACACACATGTACTCGCACACATTTGAACAGATGGGACTGGGCAGGGCCCACTTTTATTAGCCGACTTAACATCGTTTTTATAAGGTTTATTTGTTGAAGGATCGTTATAAAAATTACAGGATCATAAACGTTGGTTTCTTACCTTACAAATAATACTTGGATAAAATAATATCTCTGCCAAATATCGGATCCTGTGCGAGATTAATAGTGTTGATTTGAAGAACAAAACCCCGTTGTAGTCTATGGAGCAGCTGATCGTGAATCTACTTCCGTACTAGAATTTTGTCACGTGATCTTTGCGATCGCAACAACTGCGAAGGCACGTATAGTAACTAGATCCGGCAAGCTAAGTTTGTTGGAGCTTGCCGGACCTAGTTACTATTGTTAAGCTTGCTAACCGGGAGTCTGACGTCATACATATATTATTTGCATACATTACAGAAGCGGTCTATTTCAGAGGCAGAAACAGTGCAGAGGGAATGTGGGATTTAATTGGGGACGAAATACATTCAAAATCATGTGAAGATTGGTTGGGATATAGGGGTCCTCCCTCTGAATGTTCCATGATGCAAATGTGCATATTTACATATCAAATAATCAAGTAAGAAAGCATGCCCATGCTCTCCCAACTGCGGATGAAAAGGGTGAACAATAAAGATCAACCATTATAAGTAAAATCGTGATGAAAATAAAGATGAAAACAAAATGAAAAACAAGACGTAACAAATAAATATCACAGAGAGAAAAGTGTAAAAGATATGATTAAAAGAAAACAATAATCAAGAAGATAAATAAAGATGAAAAAATGGATAGAAGAAGAAAAAAATATCATGAGAAAAAAAGAATAATTGAAAAGACATTGTATATGTGTGTGTGTGTGGGTGTGGGTGCGTGTGTGTGTGTGCGTATGTGTGTGTGTGTGTGTGTAAGTGTGTGTGTGTGAGCGTCTGTGTGTACAAAATAAAGATGAAGAGAAAAATTAGATGAACAAAAATGAAAAACAAAACATAACAAATATATATATCTCAAAGAGAAACGTTTTAGAAGAAAAAAATATCAAGATGATAAGAAGAAGTAAAAAGAAACATGAGAAAAAAGAATAACTGAAAAGACATTTGTATATGTGTGTGGTTTTGTATTGTGGGTGTGTGTGCGTATGTGTGTGTGCGTGGGTGTGTGTGTGTGTGAGTGTGTGTGTGTGTGTGTGTGCGTGTGTGTGTGCGCGCGCGTGTGTGAACTATATTTTGTGGGTATAAGTTTTCAAACACACATTTGAACACACTTTACATAAACTAAACCGAATGAACAAAGTGCTAACTTGATTAACCCGAAATGAAATCGATTGCTCCAAGCATGCTCATTAGCCATGCATGACGTATTCATGCTAAATTGTTTGCACACAGTTGAAACTTGGCTGCACAACTCCTTGCGTGAATTCGCTTTCCCGTAAATGAATTCGAGTGCCCATACATGATATTCCGTGTATATTCACAAAAGAAAATGCTTATGCATGAATTCGCTTGCAGGTATTCGGAATTTGAAAAGCCGATACCAACGAGTACGCGGCAACGCGTGAATTTGAATGACCCTAAATGAATTCGATTTTAAAAAAGTGCAAAATTGAGCGGGAAAAACTATATCACAAAAAGACAAACTTAGAAGTTACGTTTAAAAGAAAAAATATCAAGATGATAAGTAAAGATGAAATAATGGAAAGAAGCGGAAAAAAGGATCATGAGAAAAAAAGAATAATTGAAAAGACATTTACATATGTTTGTGTTTTTTGGGGTGTGTTTGCGTGTGTGTGTAGGCTTGTGTGTGTAATATATATTGTGGGTGTAAGTTTCAAAACACACATTTGAAAACACTTTATATTCAATTCAATTCAACATTTATTTCAGATAAAAGTCAGATACAAATGTGTACAGTTACAATGTAACAGGTAGCACCTATAAGAAGCACGAAGCTTGTCGAGTAAGGGCACCCGGCATGTTATAGTAATTAAGAGATACCCTATCACAATTAAATACATTATAATATTCACATACGTATAATACAATATGAATATAAAGAAAATAAAAATGGCAAGGAATGGAAATAATTTAATACAGAGTAAAATGCATACCAAATGCAGAACGTTAATTTACAAAAAAAAAAAAAATTTAAACATTACAAAAAATAATAATTCGCAAAGGAAACAATATAAATATAACACTAAGCAATACTAATCTAACAAATTAAAGCAACAACTAAAACAACACGATGTTTACATATTTACCAAACAACACAAAACATGACAAACGGGTATACGTGATTTCAATAAAATAATAATAATGTTATTAAAATGTAATCAAAAGAAAGATTGGCAAGTCATAACAAATGGAATCATATTGAAAGAGTAATGATAGACAAGATGGGTACATATAAATAAGATGCAACACGCACAATACAAAATTTTCAAAGCAAGTTATTTGGGGTTGTTCAAGTTTGCCTTTAATATTTTCCTAAAATTGTTATAACTTAAGTGTTTAATTCCTTCTTCTATGTTGTTCCAAATATTAACACCATGATACCTTATAGACTGTTTCTGTGAAAAAGCTGTTCTAAATAAATGGGGCCGGTAATTTTCCCTTTTTCTAGTATTAATCGTATGTACATTTTAGCACGAAATATTAACTAAACCGAATGAACAAAGTGCTAACTTGATTAACCCGAAATGAAATCGATTGCTCCAAGCATGCTCATTAGCCATGCATGACGTATTCGTGCTAAATCGTTTGCACACATATGAAACTCGTTTTCCCGTAAATGAATTGGCGTGCCCATACATGAAATTCCGTGTCTAATCACGAAAGAGAATGCGTATGCATGAAGTCTCTTGCACTTATTCGGAATTTGAAAAGCCGATACCAACGAGTACGTGGAAACGAGCGAATTCGAATGACCCTAAATGAATTCGATTGAAAAAAGTGCAAAATTGAGCGGGAAAACCTATAGTTGTTAATGACCTCTCTATTTAGTCCTTTTTTCAACAAATCATTACATGCATAATTCAGTATGAAAATGGGTAAAACCAATGCTCTTTCGTTTAAGGATAACAGGCTTTTACTTAGTCTTTTATAATATTCTATACCTATTCAAGCATGGTGGATTTATAACTCTTAATTTGTAATGTTATTGTGCAGGTTTTGGTTACAAAAGATAAGCTTTACCAAAACTGTAAACATACTATTTCTTTAATATACATTTTCTAGACCCATTTGAATTATATATATTTTTTTAATAAAAAGACTGTCGGCAAATTTGCAATATAAAGCCATAAATGTATACACTAGCGATGCTCTATAATTTTGATGTTGCCATAGAGTTTATGAATAGTATATCGATAGAGGATCGCAGGGAACCACGTGTGTTGTATGACAATGATATAGGAATAAGACTGAGACGGATGGGATTTTGCACTTTAGAAACAAAATAATGCACCTTAAAGGGACTTAGTAACATTGTCCAAATCCTCAAAATAAAATTTTAATTCTAGCGGTTCCCTCATACCTTGTTGTATTCATATTAACAATAAAATCATGGGATAGGTTTCTGTTTTTCAAATTTCCCTCTTGTTACAAAGATATGTACGATCGAAGTATTCAGATAAGAAAAACTCCGGGAGAGTTTTTCTTATCGTGTACAAAGTGAGTGCAGTGAGTTAGTGAATATCACCCGAATATCACTTTGCATTTTCGCTTATTACTTGGCCATGCAATGTCCATTTGACTTGAAATTTTCAGACAATACCCAGTGGACATATGAGATAAATACAATATGTATTGCATCAACCGATCATCACTTTTTGCACATGTCAACAAAGTTACTAGATCCCTTTAATAGGTGCACAAAATGATGCAATGTTATTCTTTTCCCGAGTCTGCACCTTTCACCGTTATCTTATTTCAACCCTTTTTCTTAGTGTGCCGGAGGTGTTGCCACGGCATCAAACAAAAACACATTGACGGCATCCTTCTAATCTTCTCAATGATCATGTACATCGCCGATGTCGTCAGCGATCTTGTGCTTGGCGGCCAGCACCTTGCCCGAGGTGATAAGGTCTGGGGAGCGACGACTTTCGTCTTCGTCTTCGTGCCTTTGGTGGTGGTGCAGTGTTACAGCTTTTATTTGATTGAAGACACTGACAAGTGGTTTTGGAAAAACATATTGATACACATCCTGCAACTCAGCATGATAAAGAGGTAACTCTCGCATAAGTTAATGGGGGTATTCCGCTCCCGTAATAATTTAACTCCATTATAATGCTAGTATCTCATCACAAAATTAATGACCATATTCACACGTTTGCCTCAACGATTGAGAAAGTGAAAGGATAGTACCACCAATTGTACCTTCGCCATAATTTGAAATGCTTTCATTTTTGGCAAATAATATCGATATTGTGATAAAACTATACAGGTTGGCCCAACAAACGGAACGGGGAACTTCCCAAAATAAAGTTAAAAAATGAACATCTTTCATTTCAGTTTATTTTTACATTCTTCATAAAAACATCAAAAGATACAATATATAAATTATTACAATAAGTTATACAAAATAGATATCGAATAGAATTAAATAGCAAATTAAATCAATTTAGAATGTGGGGCCAACTTGGAAGAGCATAAGCCTTATTTGTTGTTGACCCCGGTTAAGAAAGAAAAATATTAAAATGCAAGAGGAAGTGTTTTTAAAATTAAACAAACAGACACTTTAAAAACAAATAAAATTGTACACATATTCTAGTCAGTGTATCCTACAAATACAACTAAACACAACAACAAAAGTAACTCTCCCCCCCCCCCCCCCCCCCCCCTCCTAAGCAAAATAGCGTAACTTTTTAACGAATTGGGTTTGAGCAACATAACTTGGCAGGAATGTTTCTAAAATGATTGGCTAACGTCTCTGTGAAAATGAATTTGATCCGCCATGCCATGCATGAGTGAGCACACATTAAAGGAAAAATGTCACTTTTCAAAAGTCTCAAGAGTCAAAAAGTTAAATTTCTGCCTGTGATGTGTGGTCACTGGTCACTCATCCATGACTCGACGGACCAATTTCATTTTCACACATAAGTTAGGCAATTAATGGAGGAACAATCCTGCCGAGTTATTTTGCTCAAAACCTTTTCGTTAAAAAGTTATGTTATTTGATTAAGGGGACTTATTTTTGTGTTGAGTTTTATTGATCAGTATTGTTGGAATAAATTCAACCAAAAAGTAAGTCTCCTCCTGATTAGAAAAACATAACTTTTTAACAAAAATGTTTTGATCAAAATAACTCGGCAGGATTGTTTCTACACTTATTGTCTACCTTCTGTCTGAAAATGAAATTGGTCCATCGAGTCATGCATGAGTGAGCACACATCAAAGGAAAGATTGGCACTTTGTGTGCTCACTCATGCGTTAGAAGTTAGTCACAAAGTATAGGAACAATCCTGCCGAGTTATTTTGCTCAAAACATTTTTGTCAAAAAGTAACGCCATTTTGATTAAGGGGACTTACTTTTTGTGTGTGTATTACAAAAGCGTGCATGATTCATAAACACAACAACAAAAGTGAGTCCCCTAATCAAAATGGCGTCACTTTTTGACAAACTTGTTTTCAAATAACATTAAAATTAAGGTGCATTGCCCCCTCTTATGAATGGAAGTTGTATAGTCTTCTTTAAACCACTTCTTGATAATGCTAAACTGCCCAAATCCAAAATCTTCTGGGGCTGCGCCCCTGGAACCCCCATTAAGATTATTTGACTCAGTACCAGCCATGTACTCATTAAATAGTTTTATTCAGGACTTCTCTATTGGCAAACTTTCAGGCGATCCTGGCCCATTGTAAGTTTGCGCTTCGCTCACTAAATTGAGCTAACTATAGGTTTTCCTGGTCAATTTCGCTATTTTCTCATGCAATTTCATATAAGCAGCATTCAATTTCGTCTAATCCACGCTTGGATCGACATATCGTCATTCAAAATCGTTTTTGGTCATTCATATTGACTCTTTTTTCATATTTTTGTGGTAACAGTCAGAATTATGAGGGTTACTCTAAAGAAGTGTGTGTCCCCCTTCTCATTACTCAGGTTATATTTAAATAGAAATGATGATAAAGTTTATATGTATTGATATTGATATATAATGACGGACTTTGATAATATATCGTTTAATTGTAATTTTGTATCCTTGAATGTTAAGGGAATAAGGGAAAGAACAAAAAGGGGTGGTATTTTACCCCTTATCACCCTATTTATTTATATTATGTATAGAAACTTTAGCACGCTCGATTAGGACCGACAATGAAATTTCAGGGTTTATTTTGGGAAATGCACATATTAAACAAGTATTATACGCAGACGATATGACGCTTTTTGTAAAAGATAAAGATTCGTTGATAAAATTAAATGAAAAATTTGAAACTTTTGCTATAATATCGGGATTACAAATTAATCGAGACAAAACATATGTTTTGTTATTAGGCCCTCTTCATGGAAAAGAAATTGTAACTCCTTTTGGTACAAAAGTTGGGATGATTAAAATATTAGGTGTATATTTTTCTATGGACCCTGAAGTTCGAGAAAGAATGAATTATAAAGAAATTTTAAGTAAAATTAAACATTTATTAATATGGTGGAAACAGCGGGACTTGACCCTGATGGGAAAAATTCAATTGATAAAGACGTTTGTGATTTCTAAATTAATATTTGTATCTTCACTCACTCCAATTCCGCAAGGTGTAATAGAAGATATGAATAGATTAACATTTGATTTTTTGTGGCATGGAAAAGATAAAATTAAACGGGAAGTTACTTTTTTGAATTACGAAAAAGGGGGTCTAAAAATGATTGATTTTCAATTATTTATTCGGACACAGAGAATAATGTGGATTAAGAGACTTTTTGAGGGGGAATCAATGATGGGATGGAAAAGAGTTTTTAAATTCTTGACTAGACAAGCAGGAGGTTTGTTGGTTTTCTTTTGTAATGTTTCATTTGATTTATTGAATTTGTCACTTCCGGGTTTTTACAGGGAAATGTTAGAAGCTTGGATAGGTTCAAAAGATTTTTTGTTAAAAGAAACTGGAAGCAGGAATCAAATTGTTTTTAATAATAGATATATTCGAATTAATGGACAAATTTATTATAATGAAACATTATTTTTGAAAAATGTTTATAAAATACATCATATAGTCGATAGCAAAGGAAGAATAAAATCTGTCAAGGAATTTATGAGACTAGGATTAGATAGGTCAGAAATTGACATAGTGAAACAGATTTTTGAAAATATACCATTTATATGGAAACAAAAGTAGAGATTATAATGTGATGGAAGATACTGCACTGAATTTGGAGTTTCGATTGAGTGGAAAAGATTATTCATTGTGTGATATAACTTCAAAATATATATATGATCATTTGTTAAATTTAAGATTAGAGAAGTCTTTTGCAGTTCGCAACATAGAACACTTATATAATGTCTTTGGAAAAGATAATGAAAATATTTTTGTACGCTCCCGAAAATCCACGCTTAATAGTTCACTAAGGGAATTTCAATTTAAATTACTATACAATCTTATTTATACAAAGAAACACA
>JBAMJV010010590.1:0-22626 GCA_037951105.1 Echinarachnius parma | reverse complement strand
ATTATTATCAAATATCAACATCCCTCCATTATCTTTAGTTAAATAACTAAAATACTATTTCTATCCCATTTTCGCACCCCCTGATAAAAGTCGCTTTACCTACATAATCCTCTGCAGTAAAAAGAATAAATGCAAATCTGTTAGTCTACTTCCACCAAAGGAGCGCCCTAAGTTGCTACCCGTTCTACCAACGAGAGATGGCGCTAGATTTCATGAATAATTCATTATCTATGGTCGATCTGCGCGTTAGGCTATGATAAAGGGTGGCCTCCAAAAACCGGGGCACTTCCTAAAATGATTATATTCATCAGATAAGGTGTCTTTGTATTAGTAATTTTGGTCGTGTAGATTTTGTTTTAGGGCGCTGTGAGTGACTCAGTGAAACAATATTTATGCTCTCTATATTTATTCTCTCAATATTATTTTATGCTCACAATATTTATGTTTCCATTTTTGTCAATTTTTCACCAAGTCAGTCCCTTTTAAATCAAACTAACTGCCCGTCATAACTGCCCTGACAACGAGTGCAGCAATCCATGCACCATTGTTAGTGTGCATTCAGCAGTGTGCCGAGAGAATGGGCATGGAAGTTCGATGACGGGCAGTAAGTGCCATTGAACTTAGTAAAACTTGACAACAACGATATTAGCTGAAATTTTATTTCTTCATTCTGGAGGGTCATACAATGGCACATTTCGCTATGAAAAGTTTACTAAAATGTCACAAAATTTGAATTGTTGTTTAAAGGGATCTAGTAACTTTGTTAGCATGTGCAAAAGGTGATACATGGTTGATTCAATGTATATTGTTGTTTTCTGATATGTCCAATAGTTAAGGTGTGAATAATCCAAGGTAAATGGACGTTATAATATGATATGGCCGAGTAATGAGCAAAAAAGCAAAGTGATGTTTACTAACTCAGTGCACTGATTTTGTACATGGTTTTGACGATTTAAATTTGGAAAACAAAAACCGGTCTCATGCGTTATTGTTAATACGAAACAAGAAGGTATGAGAGAACCGCTAGAATTCCAAGAGGATTTTTCAGGATTTGGTCAATTCTCCTAATTCCAATTAAAGGGATCTAGTAGCTTTTGTGACATGTGCAAAAAGTGAGGAATGTTTGATGCAATGTATATCGCTGTTATCTCATACCGGTATGTCCACAGGGTATTGTGTGAACATTTCAAATCAAATAGACATTGTATGGCCAAGTAATGAGCGAAAATGCAAAGTGATATTCAGTAACTCACTGCACTCGCTTTGTACACGGAAGAAAAACTCCCCCGGAGTTTTTCATATCTGAATACTTCAATCATACATATCTTTGTAACGAGAGGGAAATTTGAAAAACCGAAACCAGTCCCGTGTTTCTATTGTTAATACGAATAAAACAAGGAATTAGGGAACCGCTAGAATTACAATTTCATTTTGAGGATTTGGACAGTGTTACTAAGTCCCTTTAATCATGGATTTCCACGTAGGCGTAGTTATATTCAAAACATGCAGAGGCGTACCCAGGATGTTTCGAAGCCGAGACCAAGTCCCCAAGTACCTTCAAAATGTTCAAGACCGAGACGTGAACTGATCAATAATTTTCGAGGCCGAGACAAAGACCATTGGTTGAAAATCCTGTAAGGGGGGGGGGGGGGGGGGGGGGTTCCGAAGCCAAGACCAGACATTCTCAATATTTTCGAGGACGAGACCAGGATTCTTCGCAATTTTCGAGGGTTTGTCGCAAAAAATGTGGTATCGAGATCAGCTACCAGTCGAAAAGGGGGGGGGGGGGGGGTGGTTCTAACCCTCAAACAGTCAAAGTAAACATCATCTGCATAAAATCAACAACGTTACTGTTTATCGGCCAATGTAAAAAAAAGGTAAACAAATAATGAAAGAAAGCGAAATCGTATGATTAATAGCTGTAATCGATGCTACTAAATAGATAAAGACCGGCAGCCAAGAGGTGTTGTGTGCATCGAAAAGCGTACTGATTTCTGAACATATCATTATTTAGAGGAGAATGTAAAAAGTCCGAAAATATGAGTTGCCCGGGATGTATCCGGGGCTCCTATGCGCCTCTAAAGTTTGGCTCTGGGGATTGTCCGATGCTTCTACTTTGTGCGAATATATACCGCTCTCTGCAGGGTCATCCCAATTAATATAATCAGTCTCGGTATATGGCATTCTTCGGAAAACATGAATGAATGAATGAAGTCTAGGGGCAATGCCCATGTTTAATCCTCTTCTTCAACCCCCTCCCACAACCTCTAGCCATCCAGAAAACATTATTATGCCCTCCTCCTTTCTATTCATCCCTTTAAACATTTAGTTGAGTATTGGTCAAACTGAACTTTAGTAACCAAAATCTGCACCATTACGGCACAAAGTAATAGTTATAACTTCACCATGCTCAAAAAGTATACACACTTAAAGTAAAATCCATATTGTCATTCTAAAAGAGCCGTTACAACTAAAGAGGGCGCTTTTTAACACAAATCATTGTTTTAAGCGTTGTTTGCATACAAAATTGTGCGTTCAATAGAGATATCTTCAACGATTAAAAAAACCTATTCAGATTTTTTTCAAAGTAGTCTTTGAGCGGCATTTAAAAAAAAAAACAATTTTAATATCGCCCGATGGTTCCCGGTGAAGAATGTTTTGAATATAATATATTTATTGATATCTTAAGCCGTTTTTTAACAGATTTTGATCAAATAAAGTTTATTATGTCATTAAATGTGTATGTTCTTTCGAATTTGACAGTTAGTTCCTTATTATATCACACAAATATCGGGGGCACTTCGCGAAATATCAATACCAAGGTATTGTTCTAGTTTTGGTCAAACTTTTAATGAATTGTAATGACCCAAAACTGCCCTATTTCATTACAAGTTGATAGCTCCACCATGTTCGAAAGGAATAAGTAAAATGCCTGTCATCATTCCCCAAAAGTTGTTAAAAATCTAGAGGGCGGTGTCTAAAAAATTATTGGTTTCAACCAAGGGCGTCGATTTCTTCTCGCCATTGGGGGGGGGGGGTGGGGGATGATTCGTCATTTCGACCATCTCTGGCGAGGGAGCGAAGCGACAACCCAGCAGTGTGCCCGGGTTTTTATGGCTTGGGGGGGGGGGGGGGGGCAAAGCTTTTGAATTCATATTATGAGCTGGGCTTTGTCCAATAAATTATGAACTTTAGCCTGATAGATACAGTACATATATTGCAAGCATTCTGATGGAACCCTGAATAGCATCAGTCATGGGATACCGATATTGGGAAGCTTATTGGGGGTCCAGGGGGCGGAGCCCCCGGAAGCTTTGGGATTTGTAATATCCAGATATAAAAATGTTGTCTATATGTAAATATATTCTTTAGTTCATTGACTTTTGAATAAGCTGTTTAGAGATTGGAAGATTATTAAGTGCATATTGCAAGCCACCCGTTATGATGAGGGCACTGTCCAAGTTTGGATGCATTTTAGCCTGATAGATAAATACTGTCGATTGCAATCATCCTGTTGGAACCCTGAATAAAATAAGTCAAGGGATACCCACATTGGAAAGCTTAGTTGGGGGTCCAGGGGGCGAAGCCCCCGGAAGCTTTGGGATTTGTAATATACAGAAATACAATTATCTATTGAATAGTAAGCTCAATTTTAGTGAGGGAAGCGCAAACGCACAGTGGGCCAGGATCGCCTGAAAGTTTGCCACGAGAGGAGTCTTGACTAAAACTATTTAATGAATAGAATAAGTCAAGGAATACCCACATTGGAAAGCTTATTGGGGGCCCAGGGGGCGAAGCCCCCGGAAGCTTTCGGATTTGTAATATCTAGAAATACAATTAGCTATTGAATAGTAAGCTCAATTTTAGTGAGGGAAGCGCAAACGCACAGTGGGCCAGGATCGCCTGAACGTTTGACAAGAGAGAAGTCCTACAATAAAACTATTTAATGAGTACGTGGCTGGTAATTGGTCAAATAATCTTAATGGGGGTTCCAGGGGCGCAGCCCCTGAAGATTTTGGATTTTGGCAGTTTATCTATATCAAAAAGTGTTTTAAAGAAGATTATATAGTAACAACTTCCATTCATGAGAGGGGGCAATGCTCCTTAATTTTAATGTTATTGTATATTGTTTTACCCCAAATATTTGGGGGGGGGGTGTGATAATACAGGCCATCCCCCCACCTGAAATATTGGGGGGGGGGGGGGGTATATCCCCCCTATTCCCCCCGTGATCGACGCCCCTGGTTTCAACCATTTTAAATGAAATAATGTGCATGTGATATTTTGTTGAAATAAAGATTAGATAGAGAAACAACCAACATCTGTTTCAAAAACCTCTTTGGTATTTTTTTTTTGGAAAGAGGAAGCATTTCTTGAATAATTCATTAATTAATAATTGTACCATCTTTAAACGCATCTTTAAACTTCAATTGTTCACTAATTATTGAGTATCGACGTTATGTTTTTGTTGTTGTTGTCTTCTGTACTTGTTATTGTTAAATGTTTAGGTTATGTTTCTTAGTGCAATTTCCATGCTTAAATAATGTATACAAATAATTTCTTTTGTTTTGATTTTGGTTACATGGGTTTGCCGTTAACAAGCACCTTGCTTCTAAGGCAAATACCTGTCAATTTTTACACTGTACCGTTTATATTATTGTATTTTATCTGAAATAAATGAATAAATGAAATTAAATGAATTTGTAAACGGTTGGTTCAAAATGATCGAATATTTGTGAGCCCCACAATTATTGCAAATGGTTATATTTCAGCCATATCTGAACCGATTTTGATCAAATAAAAGTTATTCTGCCATTAAAACTTAATGCTCTTTCTGATTTGACACTCGGTTTACATTATCTCACAACAAATATATGTGGCGCCCTCTTTACCAAAACTCAACAATTCCTTCAAACTAGTTTTGTTTACGACGCCCCAAACTTCTAGACCATACAATAGTCATAGTACATAATAATGAATTAAACATCTTTAAATTAACAATACAAAATAAAAACTTGACAAAAAGGTCTAACAAAATAGCACAGTGCTAAACGATGTTTATTATTATTATTATTATTATTATTATTATTATTATTATTATATATTATTATTATTATCACTATTGATTATTATTATTATCATTATTGATATTATTATCACTATAATTATTATTATAGTAGTATGAATATGCACTAAATTTAAATTACCATTTTAGCTGCCCTGACAGTTTTGAGCAAAATACTTCCATTCACATGGGTGCTAATTAAGGGCATCCAAGTGTCAAACTTGGAAGACCCATGGTATGAGTTACAAAGATCCCCATTCTCCATGACCACTGAAGCAAATCAACTAGAATGCAGAATGTAGATAATACATACTCTGAAATTGCTTTATGATAGATCTACTATCTTGAAAGTTAACGTTGTAGAAAGTCCGATTGTACTTTTTTTTTCGGGGGAGGGGGTGGAGGGGGGAATATGGTACTCTGTGCATTGCCATTGGACTCGGTTGCGTACATAAAGTACTAACACAGATTGATCGCTTTCCATTATTATGTACCCCGGTTCACAAAACCAAGCAGGGGCCACATAAAGGTTTTTGAAAGTGAGGGGGGGGGGGGGGGGGGGGGTCGGACCACATTACAATTGATATGTTATGCTTCTGTCCCGCATCCCGCAGCCCCCACTACCCCCCCCCCCCCCCCCTCCGTTGCCGCGGCCCCTACCAAGGTGTGCTTTGAACCATATATGCCCATATGGGGGCGCAAGTCTTATCCGTCCAATAGTCACAGCCTTTTCAACCTTATACCAAGGATGTATACATCCTTGCTCATACTCCCCATTCAGATATTATTCCATAACCTCGGACAATCTGACCCTTCAATGTATGCTAGCCAGACCACCTCAATGACACAAAGCCCCCTTGTATGGTCGGTAGTAAATCATATCAATTTCTCCGACCAGAGAAATATGGAAGGACATTTATTCAGGCAAAAGACTTCAGCCCCACAAAATTGTCCCCCTTTACCCTTGGACTATATTAATAAAAAAAGAGCACAGTAATTATCACAGACATGACAGAGCGAAACTTAGCTTGATCCTAATCATATACAGGGTACGGGGGCGGGGGCACTAGGGTCATGGAATGTAAGGTAAATCATGGACCCTGGGATGTCAAATAGTAGACGACCCTGCTGTTAATTCCATTCGTTATGTTACATTAAAGGGATTATCTAGTGCAATGACTGAAAGTCAAAATAAATTGCAAAACGAATACGAAAAAAGGCCTGTTATCATTCAAAAAGAGCTGTGCAAATGAGTTGATGCATCTGTTGTTTGATTTTCAAACTCAAAGATAACTTCATCCACCATGTCCTATCCAGGAGCCTCTGCCTCCAAACATTATGATGAGAGGACAGGGAAGGATCACCTTCCACCCTGATAAACATGAAAAACACTGGCAACCATCTTGATTTCTGTTTTGAATCACGAAGGCAATTCTTGAAATCTTCTTTTGAATAAATGGTAAACAGACGCATTAATTCATGAATCATGATGCAACAAGACGGCAAACTTGAACACAGGTAGTTTTTACATAAAATTAATAATGAGGTCGCGTTCAAAGAAACAGAATTAAAGGTGATCAAAATGTATGATGTATAATTCTAAATGCCATTTCCAGGGGTGGGTCTAGATTTTTGCTAAGTGGGGTGGGGGTTTACCCCAGCGGCGAAGTCCGAGCCGCGTAGCGGCGAGTTGGGGGGAGAGTCCGAGAGGGGGGTGTCCCCCCTTTCGGCGATTTTTGCTATGTTTAACCCCCGTAAATGATGTTTTTCTGGTATCTACTAACATAATGGAAACCTTAAAAAGTAGTGCAGTGTTTTTCTATGCACATCACTTAGCTTCACATGGCATCCCAAGAGGGGGGGGGGGGGGTGGGGGGGGGGGGGGGGGGTTAAACCCCTTAACCCCCTCCCCCCACACCCCCGTAGATCCGCCACTGATTTCCCAAGCTTAAGACTTTAGTATGATACCTTGAACACCATCAACACATACACATTATACATTATGCTTAATATTGTGGGTTATAAGCAATCGCAGTCCGGCTTCGTTTTATTTGACTCGCACTGTAGATCGCCACCCCAGGCGGAATAACCTTCGCGGCCGTGAAGAAAAAGTTACAGACCGTCGCGAAGACGGCGTAAATCTGTCACGAAACGGGCAATTCAACATTAACCCAATCATACACCTCCGATGTCGTCCGCACGTGCAGTTATGATACGTACTAGACAGGGACCGCGGAACCGGTGGGGCTGGGGGGGCTGCAGCCCCCCCCCCCCCCCCCACTTTTTTGGCTAAAACAAAGAAATACCTAAGGTAACGTTGAGTATTGGTAATTTCCAAAGTGCCCCCCAAAATAAATTGTAACGGATTTGGCTGATTTCAATTCCATATGAAAGACCATCGAAAAAACATGGGACAATATAATAATTCCCATTAAAATGCACTAATTGTTGTGAAATTTGCTTTCAAAATATTATTTAAAAGTGTTTGACGCCCGGGTATCACTTTTTAGAGAACGCTAGCCCGAGGCGATAATTTTGAACCAACCGTTACAAATTTAAAACAAATACTTCCTCTTTTTAAAAATTTTGAAAAGAAGTTTTTTAATAGTTGTTGATTTTCTCTCTATCTAATCACTATTTTTACGAACCTACATAATTATGCACAATATATTTTTTTAAATTGTTTAAAACAATGAGTTTTTAGAGAGCGCCATCTTGAGTTTGAACCGCTCTGTTTGAATCATCAATTATATCGATGGTTTGAATGTTAAAAGGCTTTTTACTTAGTCGTTTGTAATTTTGAATTCCTTTCAAGCGTGGTAGCGTTATAACTATTAGTTTGTAATGAAATGGTGCAGGTTTTGGTTACTAAAATTCAGTTTGACCAAATCTGTACTCTCTTTACCAGAACTCAACTATCCCTTTAAATAAATAAATACATTACAGTTCAAATGTGATCAGCCCCCCCCCCCCCCCCCCACCCCCACTTTCAAAACCATTCCGCGGCCCCTGCTAGAATAAAATAATTTGATTTGTTGGGAGCATAGTGTACGTTCAATGCGATGGAACCGAGCTGGCATTTTACTCTCGGCCCATGTAATGCATAATGTACGTGGTAACAAAATTCCTTCGATAGCCGAATTGTTCACACGTTGCGCACGCACCAACGGACGGTACGCGCGCGCTGGATCCGTACGGCAAATTACTTCGTTCGATGATGTAGATTATACATAGCAATTAAAGGATTCGATTAACCTTATTTATATTTACAAACGTACAATGTCGGAGTTCGTTCGTAAACTAAGTGTGTGTTGTAAGCGATTGCATACGCTTACCTGGTAGTGTATGATAACGTTTCAGTAACAGAGGTCATAATTATGACCAAATAGTGGAATAAATGTTGAGTGCTATTTTGCTGGGCTAACTTTAGGCAGACTTACAGATGTCAACATTGCAATCGCAAATGCTCTTTATAACAAGATGTTAGATTGGTTTCCAAAATATGTTTCAAGCTCAATTTCGCCGAGAGCGTTCTATGAGCTGGAGCGTAATACATTCACTCGCACTGTACTCTCTGATGGCACGCGCGCTCGATCCCTGTGTCGAATAAAATTGTTCGAAGAACCATGGATAGTACTAGAACCATGGATAGTACTAGTATCCATGGAAGAACTAAGCTTACATGCATAGGGGCAATGAAAGGAATCTGGCAACCCTGTTGACATTTCGAATCGCGCATTCTCGGGGTGATAATGTTTCAGTAACGGAACGTCATAATTATGACCAAGTAATGATTGGGTTCAGGTTTTTGTACTGCACACTACTTCATCGAAGACATGCAAGTTGTGTGAAGTACCAACTCCCACTTCCATGGTATACCAAGGAGATAGTACTAGTCTAGGTTCTGTACCTGTATGCACCTTATACACCTTGTGAATCCGTCCGTACAGCTTCAAAGTTCAGAGTGGTATTACGAGGTATATGGAGGAAAGGTGTAAACAGGGTCCAGAACCTAGACTAGTACCCCCGCCGTCAGACCGTATCCAACCAGCAATCGAGCTCTCTCATGGGGCAATAAAGAAGAAACGAAGGTTGTTCTACCAGTGTGTTAGCCCACATTATTGCATGTCGTTCTAGATACACACAAGATACACAAATATTACACATGAAATGTTTGGGATCGATGACTGCTCATATCACTGCATGTAATACACAGCAACACACTCACCAATGCATGGAGAAATACCCCTTCGATGCATAAATGGATCTCACAAACGCAGACGATCGGCCACATGCACAGTGCATGAACCGTTACAATATAGCAACGCAATTTGATTGGTTGAGCTAAAGCGTAATAAATTCACTCGCACTAGACTCTCTGATATGGTACGCGCGCTCGATCCCTGTGTTGAATTTAAAGGGATAGTTGAGTTCTGGTAAGGAGAGTACAGTTTTGGTGAAATTAAATTTTAGTAACCAAAACCTACATCATTACATTGCAAAATAATAGTTATAACTAGAAAGGAACACAAAATTCCAAATGACGTAGTAAAGATCATGTTATCATTAAAAAAGAGCCGTTAAAACGTAAGAGGACGCTCTCTAAACACTCATCGGTTTCAACCATTTTGAATAAGATATTGTGCATGTGATGTTTTGTTGAAATAGTGATTAGATAGAGAAATAGCCAACAACTATTAACATACCTATTTTGTAACTTTTTGAAAAGAGGAAGCATTTTTTAAAAATTTTTAACGGCTGGCTCAAAATTCTCTAATAAACCTGGGGCCCCAGCTTTATTACAAATTGTTATATTTATGGATATTTCAGCCGTTTCTGAACCGATTTTGATCAAATAAAGTTTATTTTGTCATTAAAATATTATGCTCTTTCAAATCTTACACTCAGTTTTGCATTATCTCACGAACAAATTATTATGTGTAGCGCCCTCTCTACCAAAACTCAACTATCCCTTTAAAATCGTTCGAAGGGCAATTACAGGAATCTGGCTCCCTGTTGACATTTCTAAACGCACATTCTCGCGGTTCGTTTGTATGATTCAAGTCATGTATAAGTCAGGCGATTGCACACATTTACTTGGTAATGTGTGATGTTACAGTATTAACGGAACGTCATAATTATGACTAAGTAATGCAATAAATATTGACTGTTATTTCAATGCGCTAACTGTAGTCTTAAAGATCACAATATTGTAATGGCACGTACACTTAATAACTAGATGTAAGGTTGGTATACGAAATATGTTTCAAGCTCGATTGGAACTTTAATATAGCTAACACAAAGGCGATAGCGTTCCATTTCATATATATATTTTCGTGGATTTAAACAATGTGCCGAGATTACTGTATAAAACGTCAAGTCTTTTGAAAGCTCCAACTTCTCTATGTAAACTGCATATCATCGAAGCAGAGAGATGGGAGGTCCGAAGAGTGTCAAATTATGTAGTATACATAGAGCAAGCGGGGATATGATGAGGGTCGTTTCCCCCTAAATGCATTCCATACAGACGCTCCACACACACAATAATACACAACAAAAGCACGCACTAACATTCGTATTGTCAGAAGCAGTATGATTTATTGATGTGTGCCCTTGGAAGTTCGGGGGAGGGCTAAATTAGCGTGTGGCATATGAGGGTAATGTTACTGACGGGGGAGTTTTCTACACAATATCCCCTTTTAAAAAGGTCCCTCCCCTCTCAAATTCGTGCACTGAGTGGTGAGTGCAAATTACATAATTCACATATCACCGACTACTGTACTTAGTGGGAAAATGCAATGATATCTGCTTACCTAATTTACATTGCATTTCAACTTCATAATAAAACACGACTTTTCAATTCTCCCCTTTCGGCCCTCTCACCCCAAACAGACCCCTAGCTCTTACCACACCCCTCTGTGTTGACCAGTAAGCCAGTAACCCAGCCTGACACACATAGAAACACATTATAATGCCTTGGAACCAGACTATAATCACTGTAAAACAGCCAGGAGGTAGAATAGGGGACCTTTTCACACCATGCCTACTTACACACCAAGCCCACACGGTCAAAACGTCACCCTATAGTGATAGTGATCGCCTGTAACAAAAATCTTGGATTCACATCATATGCCACTATAAATGCCAGTATCTGTTTCCCTTTACCAGAGAGCTGGATTTAATACGTTACTTCCGAGTCATCGATCGAAGCCGACTACATAGTACACATTTCGGACCCTATCCGACCAGAAATCGAGCTCTCTGATTGGCGAACAAGGAAGAAATGAAGGCTGTACTACCACACTGCCGGTTTTATACACGCGACGCGACACACACAAGCAAAGCACGTCAAATGTGTGGGTTCGAAGGCTGCTCGTATTACTGCTGATACATACACACATACACGCAGGCACCATAACACGTACCAACCTGCGCTTCGAAGAGATTTTGTTACTTACTTCGATCTGTTTTTGGATCGATGGAATATGGCTCTAAGGGCACGCCATAGGCCTCTATATGCTTGTCCATTTGGAAACTAGTCCTGCCCATCCGTCAATTTATAGAGCACGATGGTACCGGAAATCCTTGTAGCTCGAATACCACAATTGGAAAGGTTACAGAGATCATCGACCGGTCAATGGCATCCTTCTACCTGGAGGGTGGTATCATAGCCACAGGAATCCTCTGGCAGATGTGGAAGTCGTTCGTGCCTAAATCAGTCGTACTGATCCACAGGGAAATGCCGCGATACGATGCCTTCCATGACGGGGGTTCTGCCGAATCGTCTTTCGCAGATATTTTAACAAGCATTGGGCGTTTATGTCGGATCACACGCGGCGCGAGAAATGAAAACAGACTTCTCTTGCCAAACCCTTCTACAAGAATCGGATGCCTTACGAAGAAGATATGGGCGATTTCCTCTCTAGTTGCTCTATTGTATCTTCTTACTGGACTCTTCATTATGATATGCCCACGTTTTCCAAAAGAACACATGAGCCAAGAAGTTTATATTCTTTGGACTCTTGAAACTGCATTTTTTCTTCCTGTCTTGTTGATCCTCTTGCGCATATTTTCCATTTCAAGGAGCATGACCAATCAGCGCAATCATACTAGTCCTGACCTCCTCCCGCACGTTGACCTGCGCCAACTGGAAGGACACGATGTTTTGCTCCTGCTCTGTACCTGCGGGATCTTTTGTCAGGGTTTCATTCGAGTGGCGGCAGCCACTGGTCTGCTCCTAAGCGGGAACCTCATGGACCCAGACCTGACAGCCTTGTGTGCCATCGCTATCATGTACTCTGTGGTCATCGGCTTGATCACTTGGTGCACCACGTCATTCTTGCTTCGAGTGCAGAGGCAACACTTCACAGACCCACGTCAGATCAAGTGGATCCTTTACGAGCTAATTTACATTGTAGTAGCCAATTCAATAGAGTGGTTGATTGAGAGTCTGTACGTCGAGGTCTGGACCGTGCAAACTCTGTTCTTCGGGAAGACGACGGGTAGAGTTATCGGGGTGCTTTTGGATCCATTTGCAACACTGTATGGACTGCATGCAGCAATGGTTGCCTACGAAGCCTATAAAGCTATGCTGAAACTTGCGATTGAACAGGAAAGGCAATTTTGATTGCAGTGCAACTAGTTTTTATAGCGTTTTTTTTCTTTTTGCTTGTACATGTACATCGGATGAAAGATTTTGTAACGAATATCTACAAACATGAATATTCAATTCAAAGATGAACGGGAAGGGGTAAAAAAAAAGAGGAGCAAATTATTTCCATGAACTTAAATCTTGAGTGACATAATTTCAAATAAGATTATAGAAACGTGTCTGTCGTCTGTGCCTATGCTGGTGTATACAAGATAGATTTGTTCCCATCTTGTATAAACAAATACACAGTTACTTCTTTAGTATAATAAATATGCCTTGTTTAGTCTATGTATGGAGCTTTCCAGCAGGCCGCAATTATTTATCTAGCTTTAATCCCCTGTCTTTCCATTCTTAGTTAAAAAACATATCTGTTTTATACTTGTATAAAGGCGCTATAAATCTTCATAGCAATTAATGACCATAAATTATGATGTACATATACAGCCTTCTCGCCGCAATTGCCTTTGTTCTTATCTGTTATGTTATACTAATATCTTATAATGCGGATGTAAAGTAACAAAATAGTATCTTGAGACAATAGTTATGTGTATTTGGATAATATTTATTGAATGATCCATTGTATGTAATTCACTTGAACGGAGACATATTAGAAATTATATTTTCGTTCTTTACCTACTAATAATGGTTCTACGTCATAAAGTATCATAAGGTTATAAAATACAGAGTCGATATTTATGTCTTTATTGGTATTGTACTTTAAAGGGATAGTTGAGTTTTGGTAGAGAGGGCGCTAGACTACTTATTTTTTTTGCGAGGTAATGAAAAACTGAGTGTAAAATTTGAAAGAGCATAATATTTAAATAATAAAATCATCTTTGTTTGATCAAAATCGGTTCAGAGACGGCTGAAATATCCATAAATTTAACAATTTGTAATAAACCTGGGGCGCCAGGTTTATTATAAAATTTTGAATCAGCCGTTAAAAATTCAAAAAAATGCTTCCTCTTTTCAAAAAGTTACAAAATAGGTATTTAAATAGTTGTTGGTTATTTCTCTATCTAATCACTATTTCAACAAAGCATCACATGCACAATATTTTATTCAAAATGGTTGAAACAGATGAGTGTTTAGAGAGCGCCCTCTTACGTTTTAACGGCTCTTTTTTAATGATAACATGATCTTTACTACGTCATTTGTAATTTTGTGTTCCTTTCTAGTTATAACTATTAGTTTGTAATGTAATGCAGGTTTTGGTTACTAAAATTCAGTTTCACCAAAACTGTACTCTCCTTACCAGAACTCAACTGTCCCTTTAATGCCCCAATTGTGAAAACATGGGTGATTTAGAATTAATGCTCCCCTGTGATGTCGCTCAAAGGGACGCATGCACTTAACTCATGAATGTTTGAATTGAATTGAACTTTGAATTGAACTTTATTTTCCACATCATCAACATATATACATGTCATTATTTACAAAGGATAAAAACAATAAAAATACAAACAAAGAAGTAACACTACATGTACATTGTGAAAATGTGGGAGGCTATAAAATGTCAAATTTGACTTATAGCATAGCCCCATGAGAATAATAACATATATAATGTAGAAAGAAAAAGGAGGAGCGTAGGAAGAATTACATATATAATTTACAAATTAACATAGGTTGGATATATTTCAAAATGATCTAGCTTAATACATGTCATAAATTATTCAGTAGATACTCTTTATATTCAAATTTAAATGAATTTAGTGAATTAACATTTTTGATATTTTCTGGGAGATTATTCCATAAAAGTTTCGGTTCCATATTACTACTATTCATATTTGTATTATTATTGTTCCATTGTCTACGGGAACCTGGTGGGTCCTGTACTAGCTCTGTGGGAATTTCAAATTGTAGTAGGAAACAGGTTAAAACAAAGAAGAATTTTAGTTTAGTTTAATATACTCTTGATTATCATAATTATCATAAAAGCACACACGAAATAAAAGCTTATCGTGCACATTGTAATCTTCGATTAAATAATTAAAATGTACGATTACTTGTTTATGATTCCTTCAGTCTTGAGATGAATGGTGAAACATGACGCAATATTGCGAATAATAGTAATCACACGACATACAGCATATTTGTATTTGGACTTTCATGTGAACATCAGATAAGAGCAATTTTGTTACGCTTCGTCAAAACTTTTAGGAGTATGCCAGTCGAACACAAGGTTACAAATTCTCATGCACTTATGTGGAATTGATTCGACGCATTACATTAGCTTAAGCTTATAGGGCCATTCTTTGAAAAGTGAAACTTTTTCGGAAAAATTGAAGTTTTATTTTTCTGTAGTTTTGTTCCATATTTGGAATGATCCATGTGTAAAGTTTCATGAAATACATGATTTGAAGTTTAAAATGAAACTTTTTTACTCATTTGCATAAATTTACATATTTCAATATTTTTCTAATAATCATAATTCAGAAAATAATCAAGATATCAAAAGGATAATTAGCAAGCTCATTCTTCTCACTTTCCTGTACAGGTTGATACCAACTTTGTAAAAATTCAACCTTTCATTCTTTTCTAAACCCGATATTATAAAATTCCCATTTTTCCATTCATATTGTACATGTCACACACGTGACCACCCCAAAATGTCACACACGTGACCAGACGTTGCCACATAATTAAGTACTATAAAAAACAACGGTTTGATATAATTCTCATTCATTGCTATTGTTGTACTTACAAATGTATAGTACTTCTCTGGTAATAAGATGAACATTATAGCTATTCATATTTTAAAGAATTTTCCAAATGAAATTTAGTTATGAAAAAAGCGCTCCGTGCGAAGTCACACACGTGACCCATGCCATTTGACCTCTGACATTGAGTTACGTAATCCTTATAAAATCTTTTGTGTTAAGTTTGAAAGACTACACCATATTCAAGTCACATATGAAGTAAAAATCATTATAGTCTCATACTTACTGAAATATAAGCATCCCATTTCAAAATTTGTCATGTTTTGGGTCACACACGTGACCAAGAATGGCCCTATACCAAAGTTACATCGGGTCACGATGTGCCTAAGGTTTGCAACCACGGGGCTATAGTTTTGAGTGCGCAGACATTCAGAAGCAGTTATTGATAACGTTAAATAGTGAAATTCACGACAATTTCTGCCATTTATTCGACAAACCACAAATCTAGGAGAAAAATATCCAAGACACACCATTATGGCAAGCAGCAGCAGTGGTCCTGTAGAGGATAATTACTACTACAGCAGTACGCTATCTTTGTGTCTCCTATCCAGTATGGCTGTTTGCCTCGCTTTTCTTCCGAGTCTTCCTGTAAATAATAAAGATGCTTTTTCACAAAGCGAAGCTACCTTTTTCGTTTGTTATATGTGTTTGACCGTAGGGATTATCAGCGTTGAGATTCAGCAGATTCGTTTCATTTGCTCGAAGGACAGATTCCATCAGGGACAGGTGGTCTTCTGGCCGATGCGTTGCCGCCACTGTGCCCGCACTCTGGGTGTCCTGTTGCCGTCGCCTGATGCTCAGAGTTTGGATATCAACCCAGTGCGTCACGAAGTGTCACAATCTCCGCACATTTCGCATAATATAACCGATAACAGAATCCACTCAGTGGCGAACAACACAGACTGTTCCACCAAACAGTCTGATCAACTGTTGTCGAGGTGTGGCAATGGTTCAGCTGAAACAGATGCTGCAGAATCGGAAACGAATCAAACTGGACTTCACCAGAAACCTTCGACAGAAGCGTTATGAACATCCAGCAAGGTCAAGTTCTTGTCAGAGCAATGTCGCAGGACACATTCAATTCATGGACGAGACCGATCATCGTAACGTCTTCGTTTGCCTTTCCTCAGCCTATTCACAATTCAATTGTTGCCGTCAGCAATTGATATAATTCCATTTGTTGCCGTCGCCAAATTGATATGCAGCGCGGAATACAGAGTCGAAAATATTGGAAAATTTATCAGCAGAGAAATAACGGACTTTTCTGTGATCAGTCTTCTACCGGTGAGCATTCTATTCTTCATCAAATACTATATACAAATAATACACTGTCTAGAGTGCATTGTGTAAATGCATCGCACGCGAGGCTCTGTTAGCTGTGCGTTGCGCACGAGGCGTAGCCGAGTGCGCAACGCACAGCTAACAGAGCCGAGAGCGCGATGCATTTACATGATGCACGATAATTGAGACCGTGTATTATTTGTTTTATAACACGAGCTCAACCACGGAATCGTTTATTTTGCTGGATTTTTAAAAACAGACTTGCCATGCCACAAACCCAGTCTATCTACCCTCTAGAGTGTGAATATGAATTTACAAAATTCACCATCCGACTACCTGCACTCGCTTCACTGAATGTGAAGCTCAGCAGTCCACCAGAAATTGCCGAAAAAAATTCCCGTAAAATGAGAATTATCAAAGCATTTTATGCATTTCCATTCCAAAACTTACCAATATCAAACCACATACCATATAATTTACGAAACTGCTAAGATTGATTTACTACAATACCGATAATTTACAAAACGAAGCTTTTTCCATCTTTTTTTTTTATCACTTTCGCAAGTTTGTCTCCGATAGAACTATGTAAACAAGCATTGTGACGTCATAGCCGTGCAAAAAGTTGCGCAACGAAAACGAGTAATGCATGGGGTTGCACCCTGTTTTGCACGGTCGTGCATGTTTGTTGAAATTTAATGAATAGTCACGTGACAGGATTTAACCAATCACGTTACTGAATTTACCAGAGCCGTGTTATAATACGACGCAGTCTTCGTGAGCAATCCGCGAAACCTTTTCTCCATCCTTATCTTTTTAACGGCCTCTATATGCTTTTCTATTTGGAAACTAGTCCTGCCCATCCGTCAACTTATAGAGCACGATGGTACCGAAAATCCTTGTAGCTCGAATACCACAATTCCCATGGACAGATGTGCATCCGGAGACACCGATCACTCGTTAACGTCTTCGTTTTCTTTTCCTTCCTCGCCCTATTCACAACCATAACCCCCCCCCCCCCCCCCACCCCTGGATAAAAGTGTGCTCCTACACTCATGTCAGACACACCCACTCTTGATATATTATCTCACTTTTATTTAAGGTGTGAAAATATCTCAATTTGAAGTAACTGACCTTTGAACTTCAATTACTTTCTTACACGCTCTGTATAACCTATCCGGGTCTATTAAAGATAATGGTAATTACATTACTATTCGGGCTGTAAAATCGTGACAATATTTTTGTTTTGCTTTTCAGGTAAAAATGAGGGAAGAAATGGAGAAGATGGTATTCGGACAAAAGAACTTAGCCTCCCCCACCCCCCCCCCCCCCACCCCTGGATAAAAGTGTGCTCCTACACTCATGTCAGACACACCCACTCTTGATATATTATCTAACTTTTATTTAAGGTGTGAAAATATCTCAATTTGAAGTAACTGACCTTTGAACTTCAATTACTTTCTTACACGCTCTGTATAACCTACCCGGGTCTATTAAAGATAACGGTAATGATCAAAGAAAATGCTATATTATCCTAAAATAAGCTGTTAAACAGTGAAATTATGTACACAATAATACTGGAAATGACGATTAGCAAGCTCGTTTATGCAAGGTTATTATGCCTCACAATTGCAGGAAGGGAAAGATAAAAAGAGGGACGCAGAAGAAAAGATGGAGAGATGAACTAACATCATACAAGGGAACAGCCACATGGACTAGGATAGCTAGAGATAGAAGAGAATAGAAATATCATGAGGAGGGCTTTGTCCAACGTCTGGATGAAATATAGCCTGATAGTCATAGATATTATAGATAGATATATTATATATATTACAGACAAGGAAATAGCTGCCAACGTAATCTTCGTAATCCAAAGTAGCATAAGTCATTAGTAAGGGCCCGCGGTCACATATCACCGGATAGCGTAAACGGATGCCCGACGGAGATTAAAATTTCCAATCCGTCGTGTCTGTTCGTATGCGTTTCTTGTCCGTTCCTTGTCAGGCGAAGTACGATGTTCTATCCGGCGGAATGTTTTGTCCATGAAGCAATGGAAACGACTTTCACCACCGGATAATTTGATTTTGCAAATTTCCTATTCGTCGGGCATTTATTTACGCTTTCCGGTGATATGTGACCAGGCCTTAAACAATTTATCAAAAATTTACAATGAACTACATTAAACTGTAAGTTAATGTTAGAAATAAGTGAGGTATTACTTCACACTTTAACCAACCTTAATGGGAGGACACATTTGATAACATAATGAATGTGAAAGTCAGTTGGCAGTCAGATATTATAAACGACATGCAGCATATTTGTATTTGGACGTTCTTGTGAACAGCAGATAAGAGTAATTCTGCTACGTTTCATCAAACATGTTTGGTCTTTTAGGAGTATACCAGTCGAACAAACGGAAATAAATTCTCATGCACTGTGGAATTAATGCGATGCATTACGTTACATCGGGTAATTATGTGCCTACATTTTCTTGCAACCACAGGACTATGGTGTCGAGTTCAGAAAAGCTTATAACGTTAACTAGTGAAATTCACGACAATTTCTGCCACTTCGCCGACAAACCTCAAGTCTAATACAAGAAGAAAAAAAGAAAAGACATACCATTATGGAAAACAGCGACAGTGTTCCTGTAGAGGACAAGTTCTACTACAGCAGTACCCTATCTTTGTGTCTCCTATCCAGTATGGCTGTTTGCCTCGCTTTTCTTCCAAGCCTTCCTGTAAATAATACAGATGGATTTCCACATAGCGAAGCTACTTTTATCGTTTGCTATATGTGTTTGACCGTAGGGATTCTCAGCGTTGAGATTCAGATGATTCGTTTCATTCGCTCGAAGGACAGATTCCATCAGGGGCAAGATGTCTTCTGGCCGATGCGTTGCCGCCACTGTGCCCGCACTCTGGGTGTCCTGTTGTCGTCGCCTGATGCTCAGAGTTTGGATATCAACCCAGTGCGTCACGAAGTTTCACAATCTCCGCACATTTCGCATAATAAAACCGATAACAATTGGTCTTTGGGCGACAGAATCCAATCAGTGGCGAACAACTCAGACTGTTCTACCAAACAATCTGATCAAATGTTGTCGAGGTGTGGCAATGGTTCAGCTGAAACAGATGCTGCGGAATTGGAAACGAATCAAACTGGACTTCAACCAAGACAACCCTTCGACAGAAGCCGTTATGAACATCCCAGAAGAATAAGTTGTTGTCAGAGCAATGTCCCGCAGGAAACATTCAATTCCCATGGACAGATGTGCATCCGGAGACACCGATCACTCGTTAACGTCTTCGTTTGCTTTTCCTTCCTCGCGCTATTAACACTTCCATTTATCGCCGTCGCCAAACTAATATGCACTGCGGAACGCAGCGTCGAAAACATTGGATATCTTATCACCAGAGAAATAACAGACTTTTCTGTGATCAGTCTTCTACCGGTGAGCATTCTATTCTTCATCAAATACTACGACGCAGTCTTCGTGAGCAATCCGCGAAACCTTTTCTCCATCATTATCTTTTTAACGGCCTCTATATGCTTTTCTATTTGGAAACTAGTCCTGCCCATCCGTCAATTTATAGAGCACGATGGTATCGAAAATCCTTGTAGCTCGAATACCACAATTGGAAAGGTTACAGAGATCATCGACCGGTCGATGACAGCCTTCTACCTGGAGTGTGGTATCATAGCCACGGGGATCCTCTGGCAGATGTGGAAGTCGTTTGTGCCTAAATCAGTCGTACTGATTCACAGGGAAATGCCGCGATACAATGCCTTTCATGACGGGGGTTCTGCCGAATCGTACATTTCCATGTCTTTCGCAGATATTTGTACAAGCATTGGGCGTTTATGTCGGATCACACGCGGCGCAAGGAATGAAAACAGGCTTATTTTGCCAAACCCTTCTCAGGGAATTGGATGCCTTATGAAGAAGATATGGGCAATTTCCTTACTAGCTGCTCTTTTGTATCTTCTTACTGGACTCTACATTATGATATGCTCAAGTTTTCCAAAAGAACACAGGATCCAAGAAGTTCTTATTCTTTGGACCCTTGAAACTGCATTCTTTCTTCCCGTCTTGTTGCTCCTCTTGCGCATATTTTCCATATCAAGGAGCATGACCAATCAGCTCAACGGCACAAGTCCTGAAATCTTCCCGGAAGTAGATCCGCATCAACTGGAAGGACATGATGTTTTGCTCCTGCTCTGCACCTGCGGGATCTTTTGTCAGGGTTTCATTCGAGTGACGGCAGCCACTGGTCTGCTCCTGAGCGGGAACCTCATGGACCCAGACCTGACAGCCTTGTGCGTCATCGCTATCGTGTACTCAGTGGTCATCGGCTTGATCACTTGGTGCACCACGTCATTCTTGCTTCGAGTGCAGAGGCAACACTTCACAGACCCACGTCAGATCAAGTGGATCCTTTACGAGCTAATTTACATTGTAGTAGCCAATTCAATAGAGTGGTTGATTGAGAGTCTGTACGTCGAGGTCTGGACCGTGCAAACTCTGTTCTTCGGGAAGACGACGGGTAGAGTTATCGGGGTGCTCTTGGATCCATTTGCAACACTGTATGGACTGCATGCAGCAATGGTTGCCTACGAAGCCTATAAAGCTATGCTGAAACTTGCGATTGAACAGGAAAGGCAATTTTGATTGCAGTGCAACTAGTTTTTATAGCGTTTTTTTCTTTTTGCTTGTACATGTACATCGGATGAAAGATTTTGTAACGAATATCTATAAACATGAATATTCAATTCAAAGATGAACGGGAAGGGGTAAAAAAAAAGAGGAGCAAATTATTTCCATGAACTTAAATCTTGAGTGACATAATTTCAAATAAGATTATAGAAACGTGTCTGTCGTCTGTGCCTATGCTGGTGTATACAAGATAGGTTTGTTCCCATCTTGTATAAACAAATACACAGTTACTTCTTTAGTATAATAAACATGTCTTGTTTAGTCTATGTATGGAGCTTTCCAGCAGGCCGCAATTATTTATCTAGCTTTAATCCCCTGTCTTTCCATTCTTAGTTAAAAAAACATATGTTTTATACTTGTATAAAGGCGCTATAAATCTTCATAGCAATTAATGACCATAAATTATGATGTACCTATACAGCCTTCTCGCCGCAATTGCCTTTGTTCTTATCTGTTATGCTATACTAATATCTTATAATGCGGATGTAAAGTAACAAAATATAGGTTTTCCCGATCAATTTCGCTATTTTCTCATGCAATTTCATATAAGCAGCATTCAATTTCGTCTAATCCACGCTTGGATCGACATATCGTCATTCAAAATCGTTTTGGGTCATTCATATTGAGTAACAGAGCGACCAATTTCACACTTGCGCCATTCTATTGTAAGAGATAGGCACTGATTTTCGCCAATGGGCATTCAATTTCATCTCTAGCAGTCTCGGGTGTCATTTCGGTCATTCGAATTCGCGCATAGGCAAACAAGTTCATTACATTGGCATTCAAATTAAAAATGTGCAGTGGACATGTTATTTACCATCGTGGTACATGTATGATATAGAAAGCATGATGGAAATAAAAATACAAAATGGTGAACATAAAGTATGATAAAATAACGATAACATGACAAATAACATCATGTGATGAAATTACATTATGAACTCGCATGATGATAAAGTTAAGACAAGATGATGAACGAATGAATGTAAAAATAGGAAAATGCAGATTACATAATTGAACATCAAAGAGATCTAGACAAATGTGACCGAGGAATAACGAAAAGTGAAGATTCAATGTTGAAAAGTACATCTAAAAAATGAAAAATATAGCCTGATGAAATAATGGTTGAGACTATGTAAGATAAAAGGTGAATGTGTGTGCGTGTGTTTATGTGAGCGTAACCAGTAACGAACCC
>JBAMJV010010589.1:0-46432 GCA_037951105.1 Echinarachnius parma | reverse complement strand
AATATGAATATATTGTTATTCAAAATGTTTTTCACCGGCAATTACCGGGCGATATTTTAGACTTTTTAGAAGAAAACAAATAAAATGTTCGAAGACTACTTTGAAAAACAATCGGAATAGGTTTTTAAAACATCGTTGATGATATCTCTATTGAATAATTATTTTTAACAAATATTAAATGCACAATTTTTTATGAAAAATTGCTAAAATCAATATTTTGTCAATAGCGTCCTTTTGAGTTGTAACGTCTCTTTTTTAATGATAACAGGGGTTTACTTGATCGTTTGTAATTATGTATACTTTTCGAGCATGGTGAAAAAATGTTGTTTTACTTAACCGTTTGTAAATTGTTATACGTTTTGGGCACCCGATGGAGTTGTAATTATTACGGCAAAATAATTAAGAAGTACAGGTTTTGATTAATAAAATCCACTTTCATCATAACTTTTAGTCTATCCGGTATAATGATTGATTACATATGATGATAATAATGATGAGGATGACATTGATGACTGTTTATAATGAGGATAAATATAATGATGATGATATGAATACTAATGAAGATGATGTTGATGATGAATGATATGAATACTAATGAAGATGATGTTGATGATGATGATGATGATGATGATGGCAATATGGATACCATAGATGGATATTATGATGATAAGATGATGGTGATTATGATAATCATGAAGATGGTGATGATGGCGATGATGATGCATGGGTTTCTTGGCCAAACTTCGTTAACTTTCATTCGTATTGATAAACGGTTCAATACAATTCGCGAAATTAAGCCGTATGCGTAAAACTGTTTTTCAAAATTGCATTTTCTTCAATCTGTTTACCTCTTCTGTTGATTGTAAGTGATGTAGCACTTATAGCATTAGATTTAAAAATCATGGTATTAGCATTCTATTTCGCCAGCGGAATTCACAGGAGGCTGTGTGATTGCGTAATGATTTTCTAAATTAATACTAAGATCATGTACCAACATCATGTAACTCGATTCCTTATTATTCCCCTCACCCAGTGGCATGGTGTGGTCGGGCCAATTGGGGGAGGGGGGGGGGGATGCATTGATTATTGGGGGCCCACACCGCATTTATTTCTTTGGTTTTTCGGCTTCAAAAATAGTACATTTTGTTTCCAACTTGTTTGCTCAAATTCGCCCCCTCCCCCGTTATAAATTCGAGGCTTTTGAAAATGTAAGAAACATTATGGGCGTATAGATTTGTGATTTATACCCATTACAAATGGTGGGGGTTATCTTATCACCCCCACCCCCCCCCCCCCCCCCGATGAATAGTTACGAAAGTCTTTACGGCCGTGATAAACATTGTAAGAAAAAAAGGCATTGCACGCATACCCCCACCCCCCCCCCCCCCCCCCCCTCCCCCACGCACACATGCACGTGCTCACGGCCCATTTCTATTGTTACATTCCATTACGTACATCGTTAGCGTATAATTCGACCAATAGGAATTCGCGTGTATTATTTGGCGGCAACTTCGTAGATATTTGCATAGGTACACTTAACGACATGCATTTATGTACGTGTAGAACGACGACACGTTCATTTCGCAATACGGATCGTGATAGAAAGGATGTACGCGTAGATCCTCCTCGGTGATAGTAAGCTTGGCCCTTGGTCTTTCGGGTTCACTCCAAAGACCAATGTATATATTTACTCCTGACCGATCATTGGGGTTCACTCATGACCGAGGAGTAAAAAATATACATTGGTCTTTGGGGTTCACTCCAAAGACCAATGTATATATTTACTCCTGACCGATCATTGGGGTTCACTCATGACCGAGGAGTAAATATATACATTGGTCTTTGGGGTTCACTCCAAAGACCGATGTATATATTTACTCCTGACCGATCATTGGGGTTCACTCATGACCGAGGAGTAAATATATACATTGGTATTTGGGGTTCACTCCAAAGACCAATGTATAAATTTACTCCTGACCGATCATTGACTCCTGTACAAGGTCGCGCATATAAATATACATTCGGCTGTGATTCACTCCGGGGGGGGGGGGGGGGGGGGGGAGTGGCTGACCACATTGCAATTATTTGTAATAATTGTTATTTAATGCTTATGTATTGTATTGTTTTAAGCCAAACAAGTTATGGAGGACTGCAGCTCATTTTGAATGGTTACCGCAACTGGTTGATTGAGATTCTGATGTAAATTTATATAGCCAAGGAGGGCTTGTTGGTATAATTTGATCTTAACCCTAATAAGGCCGGGGGGCCATAATGCCCCCCCCCCCCCCCCCCCCCCTCTCCGCAATTTGTGTTTATTGCTCCAAAACGCTGTAAGATGACGCGCCGCTGCTTGGTGACTTTTTTCTTTTGGGTCTTGCGCATATTTTAAAACAAAATTTTTGAAAATCGGACCTACCGTTACGAAGTCACGTGACCTTGTGTCTATGCATGTCTGCCCGAAAATCGCTCAATTTCGTGATTTGTGTACAAAACATATGAAAATAATTATCAGTTTTTGTAAAAGGAAGTACATCATTGGTTATTTGGTCTTATTTACATTTTATATGTTTGTTTTGGGGTTCAAAATAGATGAATTATAGTTAGAAATAAAATAAACAACAAAAACAATAAAATACATGAGTTAAAAAAAAAAAAAAACATAAGAAATTATAAAAACAATAGAAAACATAAGTAAGAACCTGGCTCTTCCAAAAAAAATTGTCGCATTATTATTCCAAATGCTCTAAAAAATATATGTAGTGAAAAACCAATGTTTAATTATGAAGAATATATGATTTATGGGTAAAAATATGAATTTTATGACCTTATTTGCATAAATTACCATAAATATGCAAATTAATGAATTAAACAAAAATTAAAATCACCATTGTATTCTATACACTTCACTCATCATGCGTGCAAATTGTCACGGCGATCGGCCGCTTCAGCCTGCTGAAGACCTCAAATAGCCCGGCCTTTTTAGGGTTTAAGATCTTGCGGGATATCGTTACGTCGTAATATATCTTGCATTTGCAAATCCAGATTATCCAATCCCTGGTAGGTAGGTTCTTGCGCGTTACGAGTAAATTGTTGAGCCATTTCAGGCGGTACTAAAACCATTGTCTTGGTATGCATCATCTTCGTGGATAAAGTCGGACTGATTTATTTTCTACGTTTTACGGTCTTCTTAAGGCGTGCCGCTGCTCTGCGTTTTTTAAATTCTTGCAACTGCCTTTTTTATACCTCCAATCACCAGATTTCCAATTAAACCAAAAATCCACCACTTTGTCGAATTATTTTCTTTTTGTGAGAGTAAGCGATCTTGTTGTTTCGTAGTGTCCTCAGTTTGCCTCTATGTTTTTTTAAATTTACGCTTTTCACCATCGGATAGGTCCAAACATCCTTGGAGTACATTTTGACAAATTTCACTCAGACACTTGCATAAATCATCACCGGCCTCCTCTAAAATAGCATTTCGTCGTTTAGGGGTACCATGACTCAGTACCTCCAAATAAGCGGTGTTCCGTTTTAGTCGTTCGGTCATGTTGATATTATCTATCTATCTAGCCTATGTCTCTCCACTGCAGAAGGAAGGCCTCTTCATCACCATTCTATCTTCTTCTATCTTGTGCTAGTCGCATCCACGTAACACCCCCCAATTCTTTGATGTCATCCATCCAACGTCTACTCTGTCTGCCTCTTCGTCTGGTTTGTGTTATTGGTGTCCAATTAGTTATATTATGTGTCCATCTATTACCTTACGTCTTGCAAGGTGGCCTGCCCATCTTCATTTCTTTGTTTTTATTTCCTGTATGATATCCCTGGCATTTGTTTTCTTTCTTAAGTCCTCATTTCTGACCTTGTCTCTTCTTGTAACTCCTTACTCTTTCTGTGACTCTAAGCTTCTTTTCCAATTTCTTAGTTGTTGCCCAAGTTTCTGCCCCGTAGGATAGTAGCGGAATTATGCATTGATTGAAAATTTGTCTTTTGAGGAAGATTCTCATCTCGGAGTATAATGCTGAGTTTCCCAAATTTCACCCAAGCTAGCTGTATTCTTCGTCGCACTTCTCCTGCTGTTTCATTTTCAAGAGTGATGTTTTTACCGAGGTATATGTAACTATCCACCTTCTGAATTGTCATGCCATCAACTGCAATTGTATGGTCTTGTAGCTGGTTGCTCATCATTACTTTGGTCTTTTTAATGTTCATTTTGAGTCCTGCCTTTTTACTCTCTACGCTCAACTCCTGGATCATTGTTTGTATTTCCAGAGGATCATGACTAACAAGCAGAATGTCATCTGCAAACCTTAGATGATTCAAATATTCCCCATTTATTTTAATTCCTCTCGATTGCAATCCAGGTTTCTGAAGAAGTCCTCCATGGCTGCTGTACAGAGTTTCGGAGAGATTGGATCACCCTGTCTGACACCCTTTAGGATTTTGAAACTATTGGTAGTCGTATTCTCCAGATGAATGTTGGCGCTAGGGTCTTTGTAAATAGCTTTGATGAGGCGGATGTATTTCTCATCGTCTATCTGTTTCTGTAGAGCATCTAATAGTGACTGGTGGTCTAAGCTATCGAAGGCTTTCTCGTAATCTACGAATCCAAGACAAATGTCCAAACGATATTCCTTCGCCTTTTCAATGATCTGACTTAAAGTGTGTAGATGGTCTGATGTTCTGAATCCTGCTCGAAAGCCTGCCTGTTCTCTCGGCTGATTTTCATCTAGCTGTCTTTGGATTCTTGCAAGAATCATTTTTGTGAAAACCTTGTACATGTGAGGTAGTAAACTAATGGGTCTATAATTCTTTATGTCTTTTGTATCTCCTTTTTTGAACAGTATGATAACTTTAGATTCATTCCACTGAGTAGGAACTTGTTCCAGTTGGAGGATCCTGTTGAACAATTTTGTCAAGATGTCGACAGTACCCTTTCATCCCATCTTCAATATGTCAGCGGTTAACTGGTCCTCTCCAGGAGCCTTTCCTTTCTTCATGTGATCTAGAGCTTTCTGCACTTCGTCTTTCTCAATGGGTGGTACACTGTCCGCTTTTTCATTCCAATTTTCTTCTGTTCTCCAATCTGGTCTATGCGTATCATACAGTTCTCTATAGAATTCCTCAATGTTTTCTGTGATTTTGTCTTTGTCATTAACTTCTGTCCCATCTTTTGTTTTCAGTGATGATAAGAGCTTTTTTCCTCCCTCCAGTTTTTTATTGATGATTTTGGGCCCTTTATTGCTTTCCAGCACCTCTTTCACCATCTTGGTCCTGTGTTGTCTCTTTTGCTGCCTTCTCATCTTGCGGATTGTCTCGTTTAGTTCTGTATACTCGATCTGGTTTTGTGCAGATGTCTGTCTGAAGGGTTTGAGAGCTTTTCTCTTTTCGTTCATTTTTCGAATATCTTCCGCGCTGCTATTGTTTGTGTTTACTATCTCTTTTTTACCTTTAGCTAGCTTCTCTGCTTCCTCCATAATCGTACTCATCGCCTACAAAGTCTTCTAGAAGTGAGAATCTGTTCTCTAATTCAAGTTGGAATTGGTGTTGTTTTTCTGAAAGCTTTCCCAAGTCAATATGTCTATTCCTTGATATCTTCATTCTTCGTATCCTTTCCATCTTCTTGTTGATCCTTACTTTTGCTCTAACAAATCTATGATCACTGCCTGTGTCGACCTTCGGTATAACCTCTACATCCATCAATATTCTCTTGTGGTCCGTAATGATGTAATCAATCATATTATGGGTTGCTGCATTAGGACTTTCCCATGTCCAATATCTGTCCTTTGGTTTCTTAAAGCATGTATTGCCAATCACCATGTTTCTGCTTGCAACATATTCTAGAAGCCTTTCTCATGTTGAATATGATAATTATGCATAATGATGCCTGTCACCTACTAGCACTCACATATTATTCATTTACGCAGATAGGCTGTATGAATCTCACCAGGAAGAATTCCCGTTCTAATTCGCACAGTTTCGGGAGTTTGTGGTTTTAAGTCTATAAATAAATAACCGTATGGTGTTTTGGTTGCATCTTTGTAACTGTCTAAGATATATTTAGGCTTCTCATGGGCAAGCTGCCGTGCTAGATCGCAAATTTGAGATCGATCCCTGTTATTTTTCATCAACACCAATATTTCGGCATTTAAAGGGTACCACCCCCCAAAAATAATATTCTTATTAAAGAAAGGTAACATCTTTAGTATTCCATTCCATGAACAAGTTCACAAAAATATGTTTCCAGAAAGAAAAAAAAATAATTGGAAACGCATCACCATTCTAAAGCATGCGTTCATGCGGTCTGAATTACTCAGACTGCTATGTGTGCGGTGAATTGCAATGCGTGCAGAGCGAACGAATCGTACGGGAATCTATTGTTTACAAACGTGCGCGTAAATAGCTGCATTGGCGCACTCGCAAATGGTTGGCCCGTATGGAACCAGTAAATAGCAGTGCTTCCGTAAGTGGTGGACATTTATTGCTATGTTTATGTATTACACAACCCTTTGCAAAATGTTGGGTATCTATTTGATATCACAAAACCGTACCAAAACATATAATAATATGTTGTTCTTTGCCTGGTGGTCCCCTTTAAACTTACATTGCGACTCTGTTTTCCTTGGAGAAATATATGTTGACTAATGAGAATAACTGTTACATTTCGATGGTGCAATTCTTTCGTAAAAAGATCACTAATCCGTTGATCCTTCATAGCATCGACAAATAAGTCGTCTAAAATCAATAAGTTTGGATGAGCGGTGTTGAACAATGTCCAAATATCTTCGGGTAAACCCTCGTGAACTTCTATATTAGGTATGTCTTTCTTCATGCTTTGAAACCCATTTCCCAAATCAGCACCGTAACACCACAACGTTTAAAAAAATGGTTGATCAAACATGTCTGTTTGATTTGTTAACAATGAGTGTATGAAACTCGTCTTTCCAGACATACTCGGGCCTGCAACGATAGCGCGAAAAGGTGGCTTGATTCGTACATCCATCGTCTTTTAAATGAGTAACAATCAATAAAGTCTCGATAGTTATAGACAAAACCTAAGACAATATAAAGAAACATCTTGTTAATAAATTAGGGACCATGTGTTTAAGCAATTACAAGTTTGAATTATAACCCCTACTCTCTTTTAACCTCCTGAATGAAATATGTAAGAAGCAATTCTTTCCTATGTTTTGACAAGTGAATCTTTACATAAACTTTACCAAACGCAAATATTTCAATTACCATTCTCTGAACGGCATTTGGGTGGTTATTATATGTTTTACAGTGTGTAAGAATATAATGTATATTTACGGTTCAGCATCTTCTTCACTGTGCAAACAAGGAATATTCAAAAAATATTCAAAAATATTCAAAAACTCTTTTAATACCCTCATAATAAACTGGCTATCTTTGTTTTCACTGCCTGCCTCATTGGACATTGCACTCATGCTACAAGGGCGGGATCAAGGTCGATTTGTAAACTGTTTTAAAGACTGGTAGTTAGTGAAGCAAATACCGTCCACTGCAAACCAGGAATATATCTTAAGAAAATGTAATCAATGTACATTATATCATCTTGTTCTTCCGCAAAATACTCCGTCGCAATATTCTCATCCTAACATTTCCACCCGCTTTTATACGCAGAATGGTAAACAACCCAATCGATGACGTAATATGTATGAGCACAGAGTTTAGTAACATGACGTCATTGTATACACAACATCAACTCTCCAAACATAACACAGGCAAGCTATGACAAAAACTATTTGTTCAAATAATAACACTGGCAAGTACGATAACAACAACACGTAACAATGACACAAATACATAACAGAGCTGTGTACAGAGAACATCGATCCAAACCAAATAAACACAAGTCAGCCATCAAAAGAGAGAAAACAACAACTCTCCGAACATAACATCTTGCAATAATAGCGAATGGAATGTTAATCCCGCATGGGAAATCTTGTTTTCGCCTGTTCTCACGCTTAGATAGGGTCTTCGTAATCCCTTCTGAATAGCGAGACCTCTCTGCTCGCCCGAAAATATATCGATCGATTGCAGGTGCACGCGCTCCCCAGCAAACTGTTACCTTTTTGTAAACACGTTACGTAGCAGCGCATCAACAGAGATCCAAGCACAACCAAAACAGACCCCATGTTTATTAACAATTATGGTTTGGGGGACCAATTGCGCAACGATGTTGATACAATTATTGGGAAACCCTATTTGATTACGCAACGTTTGTTGTGATGCGAAGCCATGTTTGTTGTTATTACGTAACCTTTGTTGACAAACAACCCATGACGTCATTTGTTTGATTACAAACAAACCGTGACGTCACTTGACAACAGATCGATAATCATGACGTCACGATTATCGATCACCGGAACGGGTATCCATTCCTACTACCCTGTCTCTAATGCCTTTTAGGAGAGAGGGCCATATTGATTTGGGATAGCGTAATGTATACAACAACATAAATAATTTGTATGTAGAAAAAACGAGACTTACGCAAGAGGCATTGCTTCCGCCATGTTGTTGACTATCTTCCGCAGTGGCTACAAAATGTGTCTATCGTGGGCTAGCTGGTAAACATTGAGGATTTCTGTTGTAACAAAAAAAAATGAATAGTTTAGACACAAACATTAAACAGGGTTGCCCAAATTTAACGAAACGGCATACACAAATATTTGGACAGCATCACGCGAAATGCATTATTTAGATAATTATGTACTTTAACATTTTGTAAATGCTTTTTTGTAAAGCCAATAAGTCCTTCGACTACGTCTCGGGACTTATAATGTATCCTCAATATCGTTTCAATTCCAAAACATATTTGTATGGTGAAAGGTCATATTAGCATGATTTGATGACCATTTCATATTGGATACCCCCGATCTGCGTTGAAGTACGTATATCACGTGTATCTGAATGACAAATTTAAATCTAGTCAAACTTGTTTTAGAGGGCACTTGTGTACACCAGCCAACTTGCATAATAGTCAGCAGACTCAGCACAAATTGATTCCGTGTCATTCAGACCAAACACTATTAATGGATACCCCAATGTGGGACCCCAATGTGGCACCCCAAGGAAGAACAGCGTTTTTTGGGGGTTTTATTCTGCTGAATTGGGTCAATCCCCGTTGCACTTCTTTGCTGTATTCATTGTTGTGATTTCGGAAATAAAAAAACAAACAAACACACTAATGTGAAAAGGACGGAACCAGTATATCGGGGTCTCTTGGCTACAGCGCCCGCTGCTTATTACGATTATTTTAGGTTGTGACCAAGCTCATGCATGACCAATACTTAATTTCCCAATGCAATTATTATCTACTTTCAAGAAAGCCAAAGTGACACAACTCCGTATTGCTTCTGAGGGGTACTTGGAATATTCACTCAGACAATTATAGAATGGAAATTACTATAACAGCGGAAATCTCCCATACAAGTTCGACTTTTGCCGTAGAAGAAGATGATATAGGATTGATGAGCAAATCCAAGCAGAATCAGCGATTTTGTGCACCAGCCAACTTGCATAGTAGTCAGCATGGATACTCGCAGGATCGTTTTTGTAGGTGCTTTGTAGATACCTAGACTATCGTAGTAGAGCGCTATCCAGAGGCATAGGCGCCGGAAGTGGGGGGGGGGGGGGCAGGGGGGACGGTCGCCCCCCTCCCCAATCCAAAAAGTGGGGGGGGGGGGCAAAACGCAATTTTGCCCAACACAAAAGCCCCCCCCCTCCCCAAATTTTTTTTTAAAAAGAGTGGGAAATACAAAATCAAATGTATGAGCTAACGTTCAAAAACTAGTTTATACATCCATTTTCAATTTTCGCTGTGCGCTTCGCGCGCGAACCTATTATTTCAGTTTGTTGTAAACATCTGATGAGAGCATAGAAAATTTATTCTTTTTTTGTTTAACTCGGATTCTAAATTTCCTTCACAGGTATGGCATGAAGTGCACCAAATTGCACCATTTCAAGTATGTATAAATGCAAAATCTTCCCCGTGGGAGGGGGATACCCCCTCCCAAACCCTCCCTTATGTTGGAACTGTGTATGACACTAAATACAATATTTATGTGTGAGTTTGGGTGCATATTTATTAGTGCGTCAATTATTTGTTTTCTTCGTGAAAAATATATCAAATCATAACACGGTTTCCCAGATACAGTTAATCTTAAGCCCGAATTTCCTATCTAGGCATGCTAGGTATGCACCAGATTGCACAATTTCAAGTCCATAAATGCAAAATTTTTCTTACCGTGGAAGGGGGATACCCCCTCCCAAACCCTCCCCCTCCCTCCCTGCCCCAGCCCTCAGGCGCTTCGCTCCCTTGGGACTCATTATTGGCTGTGTGTTGTTGGATCATACATAATGTTGCATAATCATGGTTTATGTTGTTGTGTGTGTGTTTTGGGTACATATTTATTAGTGTGTTAATTATTTGTTTTCTACGTGAAAAATATATTAAAACTTTCTGGTCGATCAAATCATATCACGCTTTCCCAAATACAGCCGAATTTCCTATCTAGGTATGCACCAGATTGCACAATTTCAAGTCCAAAAATGCAAAAGCTCCCTACCGTGGGAGGGGGGACACCCCCTCCTACATCCTCCCCCCGCTCAGTCGCTTCGCTCCCTCGCAATGTCTCACTCTCACATCTGGCTCAAAGTTGGCAACCCAGAGTGTGGTTGGGCATGAGCCCCTACACACACAAATTGTGAGCCCCCTTGGGGTTTTGCACCCCCAATCCAAAACTGCTTCCGGCGCGCCTATCCCGAGGAGAATTAGGTGACGTACCATAACCCATTTTACCTAAACGAGTGCAATGGTGGCTTCATACAGTGGCGTTGCAAAGGGGTGAGGGGCACAAGTGGGGGGGGGGGGGGGGGGGGGGAGGGCGTGCCTCGGGTGGGCCTCCTGAAATGGTATGCCACATACAATACAACATAAAATAAATACATAAGGTTTGCTTCCCCAAATCAGTCCCCTAATCAGTCAGAAAATGATACGCCAGTGACTTGGTAAACGAAACCACCCCAAATTCGTTAAGAATAAGTATAAATTTGGTTACGATATCAGTTATACAGAAAAAGGCGAACTTTCACAAATAAATTTAAAATATGCATGGTGAGGTATTAGTAATTGAGGGAATGGATAAAAGGATCGCAACAAAGCATAAAGGTTGTATCCGAGTTTATTTTATTGACTTTTTATTTGTATATATATATTTTTTTCTTTCTAAAACTAGTGCTACGTGGCCATTCTGTCGGAATAGCCCCGTGCTACGGGGACAGTACCGCGTTAGGGGGACATCTCCATGTCCCCCTAACACTCTAACACTCTGACGGCTCCATTTCAAAGATTTATTAAATGCCCTGTTATACCAAGTTAGCAGGAGTAAATTGCAATTTGAATCCGCTTTCAATTTTACTGGAAACGCATTTTCTTGTTTTTAAATGAAGTTTATAAAATCGTATTGATCTTGCAAAAATCACGACGGACTCTCGATTTCAAAGGCAAATGTCGCCAACTTGCGTTGAATTGTGAACAATCTAGGGTTAGGCTAGGGTCATCGATATCGATGGCTAGGGTTAGGAACTCTGTATTATTTTCGTCAATGTCGTAAACTGGCTTTTTAGCTTTGCGGGAGGTAGCGGAGCTGAGCTACTAGCTGGAGGCGCGCCGTGTCTCTGCCGGGGCGCGCGCGGGCGGGCCGGTGTCCCGGTCGTTATAGTCTACCGCGAGGATAGTCCGGCCTGACGATTCTCGCGCGCGAAATTTGTCTCCTCTGCTTATTTTTGGCTGAGGGGACGAATTTGTCGCAAACCGTAAAGCGCTGGCGTGCTGGGTCCCCCTTCCGCGTGAGCTGTCTCCCTGAGTGAGGGGGGGGGGGGGGGGGGGGGGGGGGGGCTTGTGATCATGTGTGATCATGTGCACTAGATTGGTGTGGTAGTGGAATTAGGGGTTTATACAATTCGATTTATATAGCGCCTATTATATAAATTATCTCTAAAGGTAGCATGAGCTGACTCCCATTAATAATAATAATAATAATAATAATAATAATAATAATAATAATAAAAGTAATAATAATAACAATAACGATAATGATAATAATAATATATTTAATCGATTTAGCGCTTATGATAAATATTATCTCTAGGGGTGAAGTAAGGTAGCGTAAGCTTACGTCTCCCCATGATCCCCTTGGTAGTATATTAGTAATAATAATAATAATAATAATAATAATAATAATAATAATAATAATAATAATAATAATGATAATAATACAAATCATTATGATAATGATATATTCAATTGATTTCGCGCCTAAGATATAAGAATTATCTGCTGGGATAGCATGAGCGGTTTCCCTTTATTGGTGTAAATTAGGGGTATCGTGAGCTGCCTCCCCATTATCCCCTTGATAGTGTATTCATAATTATAATAATAATGATGATAATAATAATAATAATAATAATAATAATAATAATAATAATAATAATAATAATAATAATAATAATGATAATAATGATAATAATGATAATAATAATAATAATACTGATAATAATAACAATAATAACAATAATAATAATAATAGTGATAATAATAATGTTAATAACAATAATAGTAATAATAATAATAATACAAATAATATATTCGATTTATATATCGTCGAATAAATACATTTTCTCGAGGGTAGCATGAGCGGTCTTCCCTTATTGGTGTGAATAAAAGTGGTAGCGTGAGCTGTCTACGCATTATCCCATTGATAGTGTATTGATGATAATAATAATACTATTTAACTTATTTAGTTGATATAAAATGCAACATAATCTAGTACCAACTTATTTAGAACCATTGATATGAAAGCAAAATGTAAAATATTAAACTCGTTATTCTGTAAAATGCTCCCTCTACTTACCACGCCCAAATACTGAATATAAAATAAATTCTTTTACATATATGTAAAATTCATTTTGAATTGTTATAATGTAATTTACATCTATAATCATAGTTTGTTGTTTGTCAACATGCAAGTTAAACTGCAAAGCGCCTTTGTAAAACAGGCCTACCCTGCAGTATAAATTGAATAAAACAAATAAATAAATAAATTTAGCGCATAATATAATAATAATTCCTAATTATGTAGGGGTGGCGTGAGCTGTCTCCACATTATCCCCTTGATAGTGTATTAATACTACTACTACTACTACTAATAATAATAATAATACAAATACATGTAGTACATTCGATTTATATAGCGCCTAATAAAAAGGATTATCTCTAGGGCTAGGTGGAGGGGGGGGGGGGGGTGGGGGTAGCATGAGCGGTCTTCACTTATTGGTGTGTATTAGGGGCAGCGTGAGCTGTCTACCCATTATCCCCATGGTAGTGTATTGTTATAAATAATAATAATAACTATAGACATTGAATTTGTCATATGGGTGATATTGCTTGTTTTAACGTGTAATACGATGATGTCAGAAAAAATAATTGGCAACAATTTTGTATTAAATAAATCATGTCCTTTCTGAGATATAAAATAACATTTTGGATGTATCAATACGTTTACAAAAGTTTACAAAAGTTGACAGAATTGAAAAGGGCACGTTTTACCATATTTTGAAAATGTTGAGCGCGCGCATATCTTTATCTTTGAAGCGCTCATATTCCCCCATAATGCATCTAAGATATTACTGAAATTAAAGTAAGGGATAGTTGAGCTCTGGTAGAGAGAGTACAGTTTTAGTCAAACTGAATTTGAGTAACCAAAACTGCACCATTACAGTAAAGGGGTCTAAGGAGCAGAGAGCTATCTCCCCATATCCCCTTGATAGTGTATTAATACTACTGCTAATAATAATACAAATAGTACATTCGATTTATATAGCGCCTAATAAAAGGATTATCTCTAGGGCTAGGTGGAGGGGGGGGGGGGGGGGGGTGGGGGGGGGGGGAGTAGCATGAGACTAAAACTACAAAATACATGGACTTCGAGCTACAAAGACCAACGGAAACCCTCAAATGGTGGTCCAAAGACATGAAGGAGCTGACTAGCAGAATAATAATGGACTTGGCGCAACTCAACTACCTAGCCAAATCGTTGCTGGGGTCTATATGGAGCGGACATTTTTTTAAAATCGGGTATCTTGAGAGCGGCAATCGGGTGTGTAAACATACCCGTTTTACACTATACATGTGCCCCGGGGGGGGGGGGGGGGCGGGAAAACGTGCACATTAACATAATTACATAACAAACACACATCCTTTGCATACACACTCACTCACATACAAACATCAAAATCACTTCAAATCAGTGACAATACTCTGATAATGGACAAGAACAATTAGTTTTATATTTGCGTATGATGCGTAATGCAGTCTTAATTTGACCTTTAAAGGAACTACAGCGTCAAGATGGCCTAATTTTCACAATTAGGCTCTCTATACGTAATTTTACCTCCTGTTTTCCTCAAGAAATTAATTTGGCAGTCATTTCCATGAAATCAATCCGTTCCGGTGGTAAGTAGTAAATATCTAATTGTCCTGGGAACGCCCCCTTTAAATCGCCAAAATGTGACGTCATCTGAAGAACGGACTAATTAACTAAATTCTGTAGATGACGTAAGCCAATGAATTGTCAATCACGCGGCTGATTCTGGACCCTAAATGTGGGTGGGCCGTAACTGGCTGCTAAGTGAGATTTGGCATCAGAATATTAGTCTAAAATGACTACTGTGTTTTTTTTCATTGATTTTTTTTTTCGGCAGACCTAGTATACAAGTCATCAACTAATATATTATATGGAATAAGTGCCAAAGTATGTTGTATACTTTAATTCCTTTCATAACATTGACAATGTTATTCTATCATATGGAAATATTATGTCATACAATAGACTCGTTCTCAGCATAATACACAATAAATACTGCCCTGGAAAAAAAATATTAGACCAAGCTCTCTTGGTTAATTTTTTGAGATGTTTTACAATATTTTGTCACTTTTAATTACATTTTGAAGAAATAAAATTTCATAAAATGTCGAATGGGTAGGCCTATAGCAATGGGATTAGGAATGCCTACAACAGATTTGATGTCTTGCATTGGAAGAAAACAAGGATTTCATGAATATTTGAATGGATTTTTACCATTAAAAGAGTTTTATACACACGTTTTTATTAATGCATAGTGGAACATTTAAAGATTTGTTTTCTGCCAGAAGTGGTTATATCATAGAAATGTCTTTCCATCCTTTGTAGAGCTTGTTAATGAGTATAGTAAGTATTGATATGAGTTTCAAAGTGACAGTCAATCGCTCTTATCAAAGAAGTACGACCAGGTGAGATCTATCCAGGTACTATAATGCTAAAGCACAGGCAGTCAGCATCCAAATATTATTTGCTTCTCCAACAGAGTTTTATGCCACTTGGCATCTCTCACCAAGAATCAAAGTGCTAAGACAAGTTACACTAACTGAGGAGACCTGTCTATGATATAATTACAACTAACAGGAACAAAATCAATACATTTTACATTTTGTATTAAAAAATGTACATCAAATCCATACCTTTAATGTAAATGGAAGGAATGGACAAAAACCATACAATTTGTATACAATTCATGTTTTTAATGTGGTAGGTATCACTCAAACCATTGACTATAAACCCTTGTGTATTTCATTAACTAATTGTTCTTTAAAATATTATAAAATGGACAAAATAGTGTAAAACTTTGAACAAATTTATCAAAAAGTGCTTGGTCTAATAATTTTGTCTAGGTTGTATGTTCCTTAATTTCACACACAAATTAAAATAGTTACACCAAGAAATACACATCCATGCATACACACTCACTCACAAACCAGAAACACAAAAATATTTCACTTAAAATCAATGACAATACGTGTAAATAATGAATAATGTACCAGAATAAGTTTGATAATTGCACATGTATAATGCAATACGTTGTTTGACTTTTGTAGAGCATTTATACTATGCTATGTCAAATAGTATACTTGTTTCTCATTATCTTACCACAATCTGTATTTAATATGGTCAGAGAGATGTTATGACACTATAATTTCTTCCGTAAATTCATACCTGTAAAGTGTCCAAATCCACGAAAATTACTTGGGGCTTCCTCGTTTCTCTTCTACCGTGTTGTTTAGCTTATGGTAGAGAAGAATAAAATAGGGCTTGATTTGTTCAAATGTCCCTTTAGTATGAAGATAATTATCATTGAAAATCATTATTTCTAAAGCGTTAATCAACGCAATTGAAAAAAGTACATTTGTCTTAGCTGAGAACGTCCGCATGCAGGCACCCGTGAGAACATTCCGGAGATTGAACTTTGAGCCGAGCGAGTTCAAATTCCATGAATTATGTACTACGTGTGTAAAAATTACACGGGTGCGAATATCTCAAACGGATCATTCATTACTACGACAAAAGTATGGCAGACCATCAGTATTCGGTGATAAAATATGAACTCAATATTCGTTTTTTTCACTAGGTAAACAGTGTTCGTTTTCTTTCAAACTTTCACAAATCTTTCAATTGTATTTTACAATGATATTGATATAGGATTGAAGTCTCAAATTTCATTTTGTGCAATATCTGACACTTTACAGGTATCACTTTAAGGGTGTAGTATTAGTACTACATGCTGTGTGCACCCTGCGTGGTAGCCCGCTTGCTTAGCTCTGTAATTTGTTGTGTATTTGTATGATTTATTGACCTTGTATGTGCTTTGTTTATTATATATGTGTTGAGTATTTAACCTGGAAACTTCTGGACAAACTTGGAGCTTGGAAAATAAAAACCTTCATCGCAGTAAGCAGATAATGTTTTTGCAGTCATTGCACTGATATGTACATACTTGCAGCCATGTTCTTCAAGCACACAGGGTAACTCATATCAACCGACCGTGAAGGGACTCTAAAGCATCTTATTGTTCCTGCACAAAAGACTGGACCATCACAATGGAGATGACCAGCTACTTCACCATTGTCTGCTGTGTGCTCCTATTGAAAGGAGGGTTTCTACAATCAAAGGATGGCTGTCTAACTGTGATGACTGACAATCATATGCACAGTGCACAGTGTAGATTAACAATAAAACTACCAAAGCACACTGGAGGTCCTATACCCTACTACGCAAACTCAGTCTCAACATTTCAGATCCATCTAATGCAATCAGGGGATATCAACCCCAATCCAGGCCCACCTACGAATGTATCTGAGACAACCAACAGCCACGAACACCAGAAACGCACAACCTACAACATCAACTCTCTACGCATGATCAACTCCAATACATCAACGACAAGATTTCACGAACTTAACCCATCTTTACAGACACAGATTCTCAGCCTGGGCATCAAGAGAAGGAGGAAGACACACCGAGGAAGGAAGAGACAACGAAGGCAACATCCCAGAGAACCACCAGCAGCAGCTCAGCCCCAGAGGATGCTTCAACCCAAGACCACAGGTTCCCATCCTGGGAATACAGATGAATCTTCCAAGAACTTATCTTTCGCCATGCTCAATGCAAGGTCATTGAAAAACAAAACTTCAGAATTTGTTGACTTTGTAATCGACCACGATCTGCACATCGTTGGCGTCTGTGAGACATGGCTCACTGCAGATGATATGGCTCCCATTGGTCATGTCACTCCTCACGGATTCAGTTTCAAGCATGTCCCAAGGAAGGGTAGACGTGGAGGAGGAGTTGGCGTGCTCTTTCGTAGCGACCTTCATGTCAAGCTCATAGACTCTTTGGACATGCAAACTTTCGAACTCATTCAATTGGACATTAATCATCAATCACGTAATCTACGACTGATCATCATCTACCGACCACCCAATTTATCAACTCTTAAAACGTTCTTGGAGGAGTTCTCTACGATACTTGATGATCAAATATTCAACTCATCTGACCTTATCATATCTGGAGATTTTAACATTCCAATGGACTCTCCACTTGCAAGCACCAAATCCTTCACCGAACTACTAACATCATACAGTCTCCAACAGCATATCCAACAACCTACACACAACCGCGGCCACACACTCGATTTACTTATATCTCGGAATGGTAACATAGCAGGAGTGAACAATGTAACCATAGTGGATGGCATCTCAGATCATTCTGCTATCTTGTGTGAACTTAACATAGCAATAAGAACTGCCAACAAACAGTACCTTGTATCTCGTAACCTCAAATCAATTGATGTCAATGAACTCCGTCAAGACACAATGATAACATCACTCAAAGAAGTATGTTCCACTGCTGACACTGTCCAAGATGCTGTCAGTATATACAATGTTAATCTTGGTACTGTCCTTGATAAATATGCTCCACAGAAACGACTTTGTGTCACTGTTCGTCCTAACACACAGTGGTATAATAGCAAAATAGCTAAGGCAAAACTTTGTCGTAGACAACTAGAAAGAAAGTGGCGTGTAACAAAGTTGGAGATACATAGGCAGATGTACAACACCCAACGTCAACTTGTTCAATCGCTTATCAAAGAAGCAAAATCTTTACACCACTCTGGCCAAGTCGAGGAATGTGGCAAAGATGCGAAACAACTTTTTAAAGTTGTTAATCAGCTTCTGAACAGAAACCAAGCATCACCACTTCCTGAGCACCAGTCTTGTAAAGATTTAGCCAACCAGTTTAGTCAGTATTTTGTTGATAAGATAACCAATATTCAAGCAAACCTGCCTGTAGTTAGATTAAATGAGGAAACGTATGATGTACCCTCATCTTTCTGCTCATTTCACCCTGTAACCCTCAATGAAGTAGAAAGTGTTATTATGAAATCGCCAAATAAATCATGTGAATTAGATCCACTGCCTACTCATCTTGTAAAAAAGTGTCTACCAGCTGTTGCACCAGCTGTTGTTAACATTGTAAATGCTAGCCTTGACTCAGGTGTAGTTCCACAAGATCTGAAAAGAGCTGTGATACGCCCCACTCTTAAAAAAGCCAATCTTGATAAGGAATCTATGAAAAATTATCGTCCAATATCAAACTTACCGTTCTTAAGTAAAGTTTTGGAACGTCTAGTTTTTTCTCGCCTCTTGACGTACATGCAGGAGAAAAATCTTTTAGATAACCGTCAGTCAGCTTACCGCCCACATCATAGTGTGGAAACGCTTCTCACAAATTTGACTGACCATGTTTTGAGACAAATGGATGATGGAAATATCACGGCTCTTGTACTGCTAGATATGTCATCAGCTTTTGATACGGTGGAACATGGCATTCTGATTCACAGGCTACAATCTTTTGGTATACATGGTCTCGCCCTTGATTGGTTTAAATCATATTTGTCAAGTCGCTCACAATGTGTTAGAGTTAATGAAGCGACACCCGACCCCACTATCCTCACATGTGGAGTTCCACAGGGGTCGGTAGGCGGACCACTCCTTTTTTCTCTATATCTCCAACCTATTAGTAACATTTTTTGTAAACACAATATTAGTTACCACTGTTATGCAGATGACATTCAACTGTTTGTTTCATTTCCCCCATCTGTCAATGCCCTTTCTAGTACAATCACAAGACTTGAGTCTTGTCTTGATGATGTTAAAATGTGGATGGAAAGTAATGGATTGAAGTTGAATGATGGGAAATCAGAGTTTGTATTATTTGGTTCAAAACAGATGTTGTCAAAGATTAATCATGACCAGTGTCAAATTAGGATTGGAAATTGTAATGTAAAACCTGCCCAAACTGCTCGTAATCTTGGTGTTATTTTTGACGCTAATCTTACCTTCAATAACCACATATCGTATGTATCACAGTCCGTTCGATTTCAATTACGCAATTTGAGTTTTATTAGGAAGTATTTGTCACCCTCTGCTGCTGAATCATTGATTCATGCATTGATCTCATCTCGCATTGACTTTTCTAACTCTTTGTTTGGTAATCTCCCCCAAAAAGAAGTTAATAGGCTCCAACGTCTACAGAATTCTGCAGCCAGACTACTTACATACACAAAGAAATCTTCACACATAACACCGATCCTTCAATCCCTCCATTGGCTTCCTGTTGAGAAACGCATTTGTATATCATTCACTTCATTCATCTGCCCCTGCCTACTTACAAAATAGCCTCACAATGTACACACCTTCACGTAGTCTTCGCTCGTCTAACACACAATCCCTTCAAGTACCCAGAGTAAAACGTTCATGGGGAGATCGTTCCTTCTCATACCTTGGCCCAAAACATTGGAACGATCTCCCCATTGAAATTCGCCAATCACCTTCCTTGGATACTTTTAAAACTCGGTTGAAAACTTATTTATTTGAAAAATAGGTATACTCTAATTTGTTTTTGTATGTTTGTTTGTTTGTTTGTTTAGTCGTTTTTCTCTTTTCCCAAAGCGCCGCGAGCGTCGAAAGACGGAACGTGCGCTATATAAGTATCCACTATTATTATTATTATTTGCTAATTTGCTGTATAAATATGATTCTAAAAGAAATAGGACTATTGAATCCATTTTGTTTTATTGTTTATTTTGTATATAAATATACTTTTATTTCGTCCAATTTCAACCACCAAACGCTTTTCATTTTTGAATAATTAACCAAATTTAGTGAACAAAAATTAAACAAAAGATTTGACAAATATTCAAACTCTATCTCCTCTTATGTTAAGCACTAGATTGAAGCAAAATTTAAAGGTGCATCTGTAAAGTGTCTAACACATCAAAAATTACTTTGAGCTTCCACATTTGAGACCGGCTCCCAGAGAATGGGTGTAAAGTCGGGATGGGTCTTTAGTACTTAGAGCCTCAAAATCATAAAATATTGTCTTTGGCTGAAATTTTTAACTTTATGGGATTTGATACTTACATGTTTCATCTACATTCTCTGAAAATTTCAGGTCCTTAATCTAATTTTTTATGCCGTAAATAATGATTTTTCTAAGCAACCTTCATTTCGGTTTCGACCAGAAACTCAGTAAATCCGCGCTGGCTGATCATGATCGATTGTGAAACGAACGCGCCAGCTATGTGTGTGTGATTCGACCGTACCGCCGCGGCGAGCTGCAAGAAGAAAGCACTGTAGCTGTACAGTGATTGGTCAGACTAACCTGAATAGAGTTGTATTGTCCGTGTGTTGTACATTTCCAGGAAGCGTTCGCGGCATTTAACTTACTGTATAGTAAACGAGTACCTAGTTGTTGGTTTGTTTATAATTCTATGGGTACCGCATTGAATCGCACTGGGCATGCCGCAAGTGTGCAGTGTGCGTGTGCAGCGTACCATATCATACGGTATCAAACTGCGCTTTTCTTTTGTCTACCGGTGGTACAGCGGCGGTATGGTGAATATGATGCGGTGGGTTATGGCGGTACATACATACACAATACACCGCGGTTGTAATACATGCACATCAAAGGGCAGCACATGGGCTAGTTTGTCGATCAACTGAGACTTAGGGCTGAGGCTTTGTACAATTACGTAATAACGGCGTAAGCGTTGCTGATTGGCCGATGAATAACAGTATAACTGTGCATGCATTATTTCGTTTGCTGATCGATTACAAAAAGCGGAAAGGTGAAAGCGAACCGTTCAACTTCTCGCTCGGTGTGTGAGAATGCTTTTCTGAATGGATGCAAAACTTTAGAAGCGATTTTCTCCGTTGTTTGAAAAATCACGGGGCTCTGGTCCATGTTATTAATTTGCGTTTTTCTAGCCTTCAAGAAACTCATACTTATCAAGTTGTATATCATTTTAAAGCTGAAATCCTAGAGAATTCAAAACACTAACAATCTCAATTTTGATATTCCCGATGAATTACCCAAAGTGACAGAGCCGGTCACATTTGATGACACGCACAGTACCCCAGGGAACCGTTGTATCCCGGTATCCTGCGTTGTGGCGCCATCTTGTGTCCACTCGAAGTACAACCGTACCGCAGAGCAATCATGGACGCCGCTGGTGTATTGCGTTGTGCATGCAGCGCTTGTGTGCACGCTGCCCCGGCCGAAAATAGAGCTTTTTGAACGTTAAAGGGATAGTTGAGTATTGGTCAAACTTAACATTAGTAACCTAAACCTTCACCATTACGGTACAAACTAATAGTTATAACTTCACCATGCTCGAAAAGTATACACAATTACAAACGACAAAGTAAAACCCCTGTTATCATTCAAAAAGAGCCGTTAGAACTCGAAGTGTCAAATTAACTCAGCGCGAAGCACTAGCGTTGTAGGTCCTAATACGGGACTGTATAGTGCAGTGTGCGGTAATACGGGACTGTAGTGCAGTGTGCGGTAATACTATACAGTAGTACGTGTATAGTATGTATCGCAACCATAGAAGTATGACTCCAACACTGCCGTTGACGCAAGCCCCATTCGAATTCGTACGCCTTTCGTTCACAGTCGCGCTAACACACGGAGCGACTGGTCCATGAGGCGCATATATCACTAATTTTTTGCGGAATGGAAGGACAAATCATAATCTTAATCCACCCGGTAGTTGGATCACATATTGGAGAGTAAATTGCTGGTAAGTACCGTATAATATGTATAGTTTTAAGCGCAATTAGCGTGCACACAAATATTTGGTTTCAGTCCTTTATTAGGAGGACATAGAACGCTAGTGCCTCGCACTAGCGTTCTCTAAAAAGTGATACCCGGGCGTCAACCACTTTTATATGATATTTTGAAAGTAAATTTCACAACAATAAGAGCATTTGAATGGGAATTATTATTATTTCCCATGTTTTTTTTCGATGATCTTTCATATGGAATTGAAATCAGCCAAATCCGTTACAATTTATGTTGGGGGGGCACTTTGGAAATTACCAAAACTCACCTTTCCCTTTAATAAAGCATAACAAAAATAATTTCATATTCTTTTGGTATCCCAGTGTACAGCCCTGACAAAAAATTAATAATTAAACAAAATGGCGGATTTTCATTTGGTACCCCCGGGTACCATTTATGTCACAATTTCTCTTCTACCCTATTGCTTAGCTTATGATAAGAGAAGAATACAACAGGGTTGAATCTTTTCAAATGCCCCTTTGAAGATATTTATCATTGATAATTATCAGCTCAAGAGCGTCTACAGACGGTCATAAACGTCACACTGTAATTACAGTCAAACCTGTCTCAGTGGCCACCTGTCTATATCAGCCAACCTGCCTATAGTGGCCACAAAACATGATCCCCTGCAGAGAAATAATGAACCTGTCTATAGAGGTCACCTGTCTACAGTGGCCACTTTTCTTATTTTCCCTTTGGTGGTCACTATACACATGTTTGACCGTAGTTGTAAAAGCCGACGCATATTTTCGTTTTTTTACCCAGGAAAATAGTGTTCTTTTTCAATGAAACTTTCACATATCATTTGGACATATCTTACAATGATTTTTCTTATAGGATTAAAGTCTCAATGTAATTTTGGGCATCTTCGATTGTCTGAACGTGTCCACTGCAACAGAGGGTCAACGGAAGAGAAATCCCAATCTCTTGCCCTATCGAGCTGTGGACGATAGCAGATTCGAGGTATGATGTGTGTAGTATAATACTAGGCAGTCTTCTTTATTGTACTCAATATGTTTGATAAAATTACACGTGTTTATGTCAATATATCATCCAAAAATGTTAGTGGCCATATTAAGTTTATTCCAGTGCAAAAAAAAAAATAAAAAATAAAAAACAGGGCCGCTCTAGGCATTCTGCCCTCAAGATTCCCAAAAGAACTCCCCGAGTTTGCAAAGATGAAAAAGCAAGACATTTTGTGATTTCCACACAGGCTTCAAAGGTTCTACTTCAAAATATTTACTTTATTTTCCCTTAATTTTACCCTACCATTTTGTATTAATTGCAAATTTATATATATTTTTTCTTTATATTTGATTTAAAAATGTTAAGTTCACTGTGGCCCTAGTCTAACCATAGACCTACTAGGTCTATGGTCTAACTGTCTGTTAGTATGTAATGTTTTGTAACCAATTTTTTGTTTTTTTTTTCATTAAATTTCAGTGGCTGAAAGACGTTTTCTTGAAGTACCTATCCGACTGGGAGAAGGAAATTGCTGAAACCCCCAATCTGTCTGCACTTGAACGAGAACGAAGATGTATCAGCAAGGAGACACGAGATGGACTGAGAATAACTGGTAAGAGTTGTTGTCTCCCTTTTCAAGGTTCAAAAGTCATGTCGGGCCACTAATTGTTAATAAATTGACTAATTAACACAAGAAATCTTTATTTTTTTGTGTTTGTTTTCGGGTCCCAGAACTCAAAATCATTGTCTAGTAAGTGGTATAATTTGAAAATCTCAATTGAAATATGTTAACCCCATTGAGTAGCAGTGCAATTATAACCATAAATAAATGCTTGCATTTTAAATAAGATATATGTACCATTGATTTATTTATTTTGTTGTACAATCTTGCTTGATATAAGAACATTTATTTGAAAGTTACTCATTATTTATGATTACTGAATATAGTTAAATTGGTTACATCATTATCAAGTCTTCATTTCTGTTTGTTTATGATTGCAGTGAATTCATTTGTTGACTTGACCATGGAGCTGTTGGTGGAGGAAGGAGTTCACTTTTTGTTGTCGGAGAAGTTCTCGCAAGATCCGATTGAGGAGTATTTCTCCAAACAGCGAGGTGCTGGAGGATCCAGTGACAACCCAACTCTCCAGCAGGTAGCGAACAATATGTTAACTTTGCAGGTTGCGGGTGCTGCTGTCAGAGCATCAAAATACGGGAATGTGACAAAGAGTGATGGAACTGATGAGGTACAAGGACTCCCACTTCCCAAAAGGAAAAGGACTTGTTGGCAACTCCATCATGGAACGTAGTAGTAAAAAGAGAAAATAAACGAAGATGATTTCTTGTCCATTTTGATCCAATTCATTTTTGCTTGTACAACTATTTGTACAAGGACATTTTGTAAAAGAATATTGCATTGAAAGTTAAAATCCAGATTTGAAGAAAAGTCTGTTTACGGCATCCAGATGTGCCATTTTAAAGTTAAAGGGGATCACCCGGCAAAGAACTTCATAATTCCTTTCAGTAGTGTGAGTGATATTAAATAGATTTCCAACACTTTGTGTAATTCATAATCTGTACAATTACAGCAGACGCAAGGGGGGTGGTTTCACATATATCATAATAAAGTGGAACTTAACTCTAAGTTTGACTTAGAAATTACGGAGAGACATTTTTTTTGTTTAAATATATTTTGAGAAGGCATAAAGTGTTGATTCAAATATTGTTTTCTTTTATAAAGGGGATTTCATGTTCCTGATGTAATATATATATATGAAAGGGCTACAATACCTGAATGGTTGCTTTGTAGTCTATTGCTACAAATGGCTTTCTATATTTTGAACGTCTCAACTTAATTTTAACCTACTAAAAGCACTTTTGTAATGATCAGAATTCTGATACTTTGTGTGAACAGCATATTAATCAAATGTTCCCTTTTCTCATGAAGTAAACATTGTTCTTTTTTGTTTTAACAAAGAATCTTATATTAAATATATGTTTGAAATCAACAAATATTTTTTCTGGGAAAGTCCTTGTAAATGAATGGATCACTCATTTTTCAGCTTCTATTGAGAAGGGTGATAATTTCAATTGGATATGACTTATCTTTTACGGATTCCATAGGTGTTGTGTTCATTTATAGATATATGAATTAAAAATACCTTTCAATCGTGTAAAAACTTTTGTTGAGAGTAATTTATTATTACATTCCATTAAAACTTAAAAGGTATTGTACTTAAAAGGTATGTGCAAGTTATTTCTGGCTAGCGCTCTTGAACTGCCATATTGAGCATTAGTAACATAAACAGAACAAATCTAGGCGACATATTTACTTGCACATATCTTTTATATACAATTTGTTTTTAACCCGTTCAGGACTGACATATTTTAATACAAAATGTATTCTCCATGGACCCAATCCCAAGTATTTTGGGGGGACCAGTCCTGAACGGGGTTAAATGGATAATCCTACAATGTTATGTACAGTGAAACCTCTTAAACAAGCCATGAGGTACCTGATTTATCGAGGTAAATTTAGTTGGCCCGATCTGCTCGTTGTGAGGTTTCACTGTATAATGTTAACTTATATTAATCTACCCATCAAGGACGAGAGCTGCTAGCTTCAAGGCCAAAATTTAGTCACTATTTTGTCTCAACAAATCGGCAACTCCTAAATGTGTTGGCAATTTAATAATAATCCTAATTATAGTGATGTATGCAATAAACAATGCTGGTATAGTATCAATCATAATAGGGGGAAAAAAAATTGAGAAATTTACTCTTTCATATAACCAGTACAGTAGTTGTCTTGCTGAAGTGTAGGACTACCAAGCTACAAATACATGTGCCATTGCTGCATCGTCCTTGATGGGTTAATGAAATACCACACAAAGTTCAAACAAATATATATATGATGCATTTTTAATTGTTCTAGTTTATCTGATAACAAAATCCAATTTTCTTTTCTTTAGTTCATTATGATAAAACCTTACATTAGAAGTGAAAACATTCTAGTCATGCTCCATTTTTGGAAAGAACAATTTCATGAGCATACATTCAAAAATTATAAATCAATCATAACTCAGAAAATACACAAGATAGTTACAATTATACCAACGTAAGTGAAATTGATTTTTGTTCAACCTGATGTGACCACCACAAAATACTATATAGTTAAATAAATTGGACTACCACCATTTAATAAATATTGTCTTACTTATAGATCTATAAGTTGCCTGATGGTTATCTTTCCATAATTCACAGGATTACCACAATGAAAACAATGAAGAAAGTGTTCCTGTGTTCCCATCTGACCTCGTTATAAAGAGGTCGGATATAACAAAACCCTCTCATAACAAGGTCAATTTGCTGGTCCCAGCTCTTTTTTTTTACCCCTGATATAATGAGAAACCTAATATAATAAGGCTAATTTTCATGGTCCAAAAGGACCTTGTTATAACATAGGGTCCACTGTAGTAGGTAACATAATCATAATACAATCTTTTGTGCTACACTGAAAGACTTCAACGTAATACTATAGCAAGACATAAAGAACACATCATTAGAACACTTGCTACTCGCTAAAATATATCATATTTTAAGACACACATGAAACTAAGAATAATAATTTACAAGAGTTAAATAATGCACATACAGGTAGATCCCAATTTCATCTGAGAATCTAACCAACAGCTCTGACAAATTAAGACCCAAATATGTACGACTTATTTCTTCAGAAGCTCTTTACGCAGACTCTTCTCCCCTTTGCGAGATGTTTTTTTTGTATCTTTACGAAGTAAATTATATGCCTTTACGAAAAGCAAATATTCGGATTTTAACCCACAGTAATTAATAACTGATACAAACAGGGGTTCAAGATCAATTTTTACAGAACAGGATTGAACCAAGGACTTCCACAATTTTAAGACATTTTCATTGTTGCTGCATTTGGCAGTTAAATTTTCTTTGAGATTCTCATCTTTTAACGAACAAATATTCTGATTAAGATACCCCTTGGATATCCTTTCCAAAGCCCAAAAAAATCTGAAAACATCATCAGTTACGGTAAACAGCCCTCCTCTGTTTTGCATTTCTACCCATGCAACTGTGTAAGACAAAAATGATGGGGCCATCGTCTGTTTGTCATTTGTTGACCTCCAGGATTGCAGTATCGCTGCATACTCCTTGGCAAGTGTCTGCTTGGAGCGTTGGTACCGCTTTCCCAGGGCGTAAGGGATAAACCCAGCAATGTATCTAAGGATCTGGGCTTCCCTATCACCATCATCTTTGCTCTTCTTGTGTGCTGTATCTTCACAGGATGAGTCCTGCCGTCTCCCTACCTCTAGTACTACTCTATTCAGTGTTGTCTCAAGTACAAATTGGTATAATAAAGTGCCAACAATTGCTTTGAAAGCATCTAAATTATTTTCTTGGAGAAATCGGTTCCATTCCATTTTCTGTTTCTTACAGGTCCTCAATGAATGGAACCTTTTAAAAGTCAGATCTTGTAAACCTGCGCCAATGGGAGTCTCGTTTAAATCATTAATCAAACCTAAAATATTGTTTGTTGTGTGGGCACAGAGTGCTGCAAAAGATGGATCTCCTTTTCTGGCTAACATTTTATTTGCTAGCTTCCGCACATCTGAGCCATAACCATGCTCACCAGAAAATTGTTCAGCACTTGACACAGAAGCTAAAATCTCTGCCACTGTATCCGTCGACGCAGCCTCTAGTTCACCACGGACCTCATCTGTCATGACAAAATATGCTGCAAAATAATAAACAAACAAAAACTTAATTTAGTATTATTACAAAGAGATATTTGACAATAAAATACTTTGAAGTTAAACTGTAATAATGTCTCATTATCAGTGATGTAGTATGAAATTATCCCAAAATAATTACGCTAATAGTACCACATACACAGTTCTGTAAGTACAAGGTTGGCAAATATGTTGTTTAGTCCACTCTTTATACATTTAACAGTCTTCTACTGATGCTTAAGACCGATTCCCATTCACATACTATCCACAAACTTATATGTACATTACAACTTCAGGTTATACTTATAAATTGATTACAACCAATACCTTTTGTTTTTTTTGGTGGCTGATCCTTGCCCTTGGATGTGGTCTTGTTCTTCTTTGCCGGACGATCATTTGAAGCATCTCCATTTTCAGAAGCTGTGGCTAAAAAAATTTGAATAAACAAGAAGAGGACTTCTTTGATATAGTGAAGAACAAATCCACTTGACGACCTGTGTCTGGTAGTTTAATTGATCTGTTCTCAATATGGGGAAAACAATTATTTGCGAATAAATATTATATCCTCGATTACAAAAATGACTTCATATAGAAACAAATAATTGTACATTTAATCCCCAAATTGTCCCAAAATAATTACACTAGTATACTACATACACAGTTCTGGAAGTACAAGGTTTGCGATAATGTTCTTTAGTCCACTCTTAGCAGTAGCACTTACTATCCACAAACTTGGTAAATATAGTCAAGAGTAAATTAGGCAGGCCAGTGAGGCCACTACAACTTACATTAAAATTCTATAAATCTTACTTATAAAATGATTACAACCAATACCTTTAGTTTTTTTTTTTGGTGGCTGATCCTTGCCCTTGGATGTGGTCTTGTTCTTCTTTGCCGGACGATCATTTGAAGCATCTCCCTTTTCAGAAGCTGTGGCTAATAAAAAAGGGAATGATCAAGAGGATTTATTTAATATAGTGAAGAACAAATCCACAAGTTGATGACCTGTGTCTTGCCTTGTGTCATGCCTGGTATAACTATAATTGATCTGTACACAAAATGGGGGAAAACAATTATTTGTGAATACATATTAGTCAATTACAAGAAGGACTTCACATCTAGAAACAAATAATTGTACAATTAATAAAATAATATTCATTACTAATAATACTACACATATTATAATCACAAAGAGTCATCATTCATATCAAATCATGATCACGATTCATGAATGATAGTAATACTAGTAGTAGTATGATACTTCTTGTCAATCTTGACTTGAGACAATTTAGACTTTTTACTTGTTTTATGCTGGTTTTAATACTTTTAGTGTTTATGTTAATTGTTATCAATAATATGTATTCTGAACGAGTTATTTTGTTCATATTATGTAATTTGAGAGTTATGTACATTTCCCGTTCAAGTGTGGAAATTATTTCACACAAATGCGGATTCTTAATTTCAGCTCCGCAGCTCAGCATCGACACGCACAACCGTTAATTGTACATGGTTTATCTTTATTATTATCCAACATCAACAGTCATGAATGGGACTACACAAACAATAATTACCTGATGAACATGACGCACTCCGTTTGTGTTCACTCGAATTATTAGCGGAATCAGCCCCTGTGGGAACGCCAATCTCATCATCATGTGGATTCAGAACAAGATCATTCCAGTCCTCTAACTCTTCAATACTAATATCAGAGAAATCTTCCATCGGAAAGGCCATTGTCATGATTATCGCGAACGTAGATCTTCGGTAAATTGCATGTGCAATGCGCTGCTAGCTAGAATGCATGCAGCGTATGCGGAACTTCGCTGCTACTTGCAACATACCCACTTATGAACAGAAACGTAGACATTGTAGAAGCAGCGAATAAATACCGATTTGACAGCGGGCCGATTGCGTAATGATTTATGGCTCTTGCGAGAATTCCCAGCTGTCGCATTCGGCGATCAGATTACCCGCGGTGACTATCATCTTTTCAGCCCGAACGCTTCGATGATTGTCCAGGGGTAGTAAGTCTATGGTTAAACGCATATCTGTATCAGCACTAGGTTCTGAAGAGCTTGAATATTCTTTGTTTATGAGTTGAAGCACTTTTTATCGGTAATTTAGCGTCTGTCTGAAGTTCATTGTCATTTTAAAAGCTTGTTTTATGCATCGACATGTTTAGAATTGGAGCCTTGAGCGACCAGAGGCAGAGATTTGATGCCTTTGGGCGCTCAAGCGCTAATTTTGTGGTCGCTATACACAGATTTATATGTGTTTCGGGACCCAAATAGGGTGGTCGCTGGTCGCGTTAAGCAGGTGGTCGCATTACGCTTAACACATGATTGTTCACGGTGGGACCAGAGAGCGGTCGGTATGAGCAGTTGATCGCTATAGATAGGTGGTCGCATTGGCAGGTTTGAATGTTATATATAATTGCAAAGAATAATAATAAATGATTGAAGGGTCGGTCATACTTACGGTAGGGGACGTAGTGATCCGTAGGGTAATTTAATGTGGGTCAGTCGTGGTGTAAGTACGTTAAACTAGGTTAAACTAAGTTGAACAACGTGGAACTACGTTAAATTACGTTACGGTACGGTGGTTGGCCACGGAAGGGTACGGATAAGTACGTTTAAGTAAATTAAACTACGCTAGACTACGCTAATGTGGGAACAGCTTGCTCACGGACAGGTACGGAGTGGTACGTCTGACTACGCTTGAGTACGAGAGACTGCGGTAGCCACTACGCTGGACTACGCTGGACTACGCTGGACTACGCTAAAGAACGTCAAACTACGGTAAATAGCAACCCCGCACGGAGTATAACAGCCAGCCGGTGGTGTGGTACGGCCATTATGCGCTTGTTTTTCAAACATAGCAGTTCTGTGAAATTTGTCTGTTTTTTTGCTCAAACATGTGTGGATCAAGACTGTCGATGCTGGTTTCATACATGGTAAAGTACGTTAGAGTACGCTAGAGTACATTTAAGTACGCTAGAGTACATTTAAGTACGTAACGAAGTACGTTACACTACGCTAGACTTCGTTAGACTACGTTAGACTACGTTAAACTTCGGTTTAGTACGTTATTACTACGGATGCCTTTAACGTACCGCTCTTTTGAACATGTTCAAAAATTAAATCGAAGATCACGGCTCTCCCAAGTTAGCATCACGGACAACTACGGTATGATACGGATGCTAGTACGTTAAACTACCTTCAACTTCGTTCAACTACGATCAACAACGTAAGCCACCACTACGTTCAACTACGTCCACTACCGCAAGTATGACCGGCCCTTAAGAAGGAAGAATAATAGTAGGCGTAGCTTAAAAAGCAATGTTCCTCCCTTTAATTCTCCAAATGAAAAAAGGCACTGGTCGAAAAATTGGTCTCCGCCAGTACTCGAACCTGGGTCTCCGGCTTGAAACGCCGACGCCTTCACCACTAGGCCACGGGGACCGTGTGAATGAAGACAGATCCAATTCAGGTCATTGGCAAGCCAATCTCTCGGCCCTTTGTACTCAATTGATTCACGGGGAGGGAGTTACGAACAATGCAAGCCGCTTTTACTTCAGCTGGATCACAATAGAGTGATTATAGTATTAGTTATAATATATACTCCGCAAAAAAAGAAACTGGACACTTGTATGAGACCAAATATTTCGTATTCATTAACGATAAAATATATGATATTGTATATCAAATTAAAGTTAAAATTACCCTCTTCAATATTCGCATGAAATCCAGATGAAATCATTCATGCATGACTTGTCACGGTCAATTAACCACACCAAGGTCTGTTTTCAAAAATAGCAAAAATTGAACACATTCACTCAACCATATAAATGTTGATGAGATGGCATAATTTGTCATTACAAATGTGACCTTTTCTATCTTCATCTTCATCTCAATAAAGAGTATAAATGAAGACAAATTGTGAACGTTATAGGTGTTATTTTCATCCAAAAGTAACAAAATGGGGAATTCCATGGCAAAGCTTTATTAGTCAAAACCACAGTTTGTGCCCTTATTTCAGCATGAAAATGGTATAAATTATTCTCAAGAATTATACCGTAGTCCAAAGATCTTCAAAACCTGAAGTCACCCTTGGTCAAACATTTGGGCAGTCTTTAACATGACATTTATCTAGGTAATTATGGTTAAAATTGCAGGGGACACATGGAATAGACAAGCTTCATGCCTGTAATACAGACCAGTATAATAATGCTCTCATAACCTGGCCCTGTTTTATTGACAAATTTGTATTTCCAGAGTTTGTTCATAACAATACAATTTAATAATGTCATAATTTACTTGCCCCGCTCATCTTGTTTTAAGTGAAACGCTTACTATCATTTCAGTCGAATGGTGTGGTCCTCCATTGTTTTGCTATTTTTGAAAACAGACCTTGCTAGTGTTAATTGACCATGGCATTTCATGCATGAACGATTACACCTTTAAGTTATACCCTGCATGTAGAGGACTACATTCCCTTTAATTTGATATATGATCATGTACACTTTATCGTACATTAATATAAAATATTTCAACTTATACAAGTGTCCAGTTTCTTTTTTTGCGGAGTATATATAAGCGAAAAGTGAACTAATACATACAGCTTTGGTTTCTTCCAATATTTTGATAATTGCAAAGAATAATCATTTGGAGGATTAAAGGGAGGAACATTTCTTATTAAGCTACGTCTACTATTATTCTTCCTTCTCAATCATTTATGATTATTCTTTGAAATTATTTAAATATTGGAAGAAACCAAAGCTGTATGTTATTAGTTCACTTTTCGCTTGTATATATATATTAATTATATTATGCATATAATATATAATACTCGTTTGTTTAGAGACACAAGGGCGTTAACGCTTATCAAGGATGTTCCGTTGAGAACCAGAAAGGCGCTATCGCTGTACATAATATTGAATAAACTAATTAAAATGAAATTTAATTGATTTCTACATTACCTTGCTCTATATACAGGGGCTTTTTTTTAATGGGTGCCCTCGAACGAGATCCTTCATAGCGGTAAATTCAAATGCAATTTAACTGGCAAAATGATCACAGTACAATTGTATTACATTATGAATTGATCACACATTACAACAAATCAATTCATGTGTCAGTGAATGTTGAGTTAGTCTTTGGTGAATTACTTTTGACTTAATATTTGACCAAATGTTTACATTGTTTTGTAAAATGTTTGTTATAAAACTAATTGTTTTTGTCTTTGTAATATATAAAATGCGCCATGTTAAATTCATAACTGCTAGACTACATAACTATTCTGCGTCGTATTTTCAATTAAGCTGTATTGTGTACGTTTGTAATTTGATTATCGCTATACTGAGTGAAAGGATGAAATACAGGATTCAGGCATTTAATTTTACCGCAACCATTAAGTAAGTCATCATTAAAGATTGTATAAATAAAGAGTAAATATCATTAGCGTAGACACAGAGGGAGGGGGGGGGGGGGGGGGCAGGGGAGCAGCTGCCCCCCCCCCCCCCCCCCAAATAATGCTTTTTCGAATTTGTTGTCGGTACATTTAGAACTTCGTCAGTACATGTAGACCGACAAAAAGTCAACTGTACCGATAAAAATGTCAAGTGTACCGACAAACTATTGATAACCAACCAAATTTTCGAAATAAATGGCAGTCTTAGATGTGAAAATGTGAAAAATTTCCAGCTCGCTCGCAAAAAGAACTTTTTCTCGACGTCGGGTGTTTGTCGGTAACCAACCGTGGTCCATCATACAAAGCTACGTAACATATAAAATGCAATTTAAGTTTGGAGTTGTAGCATTTTTGGATAGTCTTGGGATCCTAATAATGCCTCGGGTTCGTTATCAGCTCTGGCTATGGTGGTCAAATCATCATACTTAGGACACTGGTTCTAACTTGCAACTGTTACGTGTATTGACTCTATAACAACAGACAAGAGGTGGCGCTACACCTCTTACATCTTCCCTTTTTTTAAATAAAGATCATAGTGAACATAATTTATCTTCAAATATTTCACATGAATCTCCTAATAAATTTCTATACCACTTTAACCTAACAAAGCCTTATCATTCTTATATTATGCTTAACTCCACTATAAAATCGAAACCCAAGTACAACTTCCAATTATTACACAACTTCAATCATGTAAAATCAACATACAACCTAAGTACTTAAATTAACATGTGTTACTTTTCAAATTTAACACCTTACTTAGTAAAACTATCAACTAAAATCATTTCCAAAATGTTAACTATAACAAACGAATGTATGCCCTATCAACTTGGGGACATGCCAAACTCATATATGGCTTCTTTGCCTATACAAATTACGATACGAACACCAAAGTTTAACTTTAACTTTTTCTCCTTTGCAAAAAAAAAAATCTATATGAAGTTATGAACATACATTAAAGGTACCGTTGAGTATTGGTATTTCCCGAAGTGCCCCCCCCCCCCCCGATATTTTTTTGTGAGATAATAAAAATGTACTTTCAAATTCGAAAGAACATACAATTTTAATGACAGAATAAACTTTATTTGATCGAAATCGGTTCAGAAACGGCTGAAATATCCATAACTACGTTTTTATTCAAAAGATTCTTTACCGGGAATCACCAGACGATATTTAGACTGTTTAGAAAAAATAAATGAAATGCTCGAAGACTACTTTGAAAACAAATCTGAATAGGTTTTTAATAAGACGTTGATAATATCTCTATTAGGTCATTATTTTAACAACATTAAATGCACAATTTTGTATAAAAAAAAGCTAAAACCAAACCTAAATTATTCAACCATCATAAGTCTGTATCCAACGATATGGATTTGAGTTATACCCTTCTACCGTATATCTACTTTGTTGTCGTATAAGCACCAGAAGGTTCACGTTTTCCGAAAAGACTGTCAACGATATGCAACATGCAACCAACACCAATACCGATACAATCGCACTAGAACAGTTTCAATAATTATAAATAATCCCAATATCGCAACCTGTATCATCTGCTCAACAAATACAGCAGTATTGTATCATTCATATATTGCATTCGCTCATTGCGTGTTAGAAATCAGACAATACACTTTATATGTGTGTACAAAATGAGATAAAAAACTTCTCTCTGCGTCAAGTTTTCGGAGGTAGTTAGTAAACATTGTTTCCATGCCAATCCCCCCTTTGAACCTTCTTTTCTTGCATGTCTTGCGTCAACTGGTTGATTATTAATTTTATAATCAGATTTGTCATATTTCATTAAACGGACTAAGTATCATTGTCCAAATCCTTAAAACTTGCTTGAAACTCTTGTGGTTCTCTCATACCTTGTCATATTTATATTAACCATAAAAGCACGAGACCGGTTTGGGTTTTCAAATCACCATTTCCTTCAAAAAATATTTCCGATTGAAGTGTTCAGATGGTAAATTGCCTAAGGAGAAATTTAAGCTGTGTGCAAATTAAGTGCTATAAATTGGTGAATATCACTTTGCATTTGTGTTGATTTCTCGGCGAAAAACATCCAATTAACGTGTAATTTGCACACATAACTTTATGGACTGATCAGTTCACACCAGAACACCGTTTAGTAATAACTCATCACGTTTTACACCTGTAAACAAAGTTACTAGATCCCTTTACATATTTAGATGATTCGTGTAGGTTGACCAAAGTTGGATCACAAAAGAGATGGACTGGCAAATGAAAATACTTAATTCCAAATAGTTTCGTTGTATCCGCCTACACGTGAGAAGAAACAAATGTTTTATCAATACGCCTACATTCCCCTCCGAACAAATTACTATAACAATGCACTATGAGATGATTAACGTTCACAAGAGTACAATTTTTTTTAAAGAGTACAATTTTCAGGGAATATTTGAGTGATATCATATTGACAAGGCAGTAGAATAATATCAATTGGTGTAATAATGTGATTGTTCAGAACGTTGCTGTGTTAGTAATGATTAATAATTATGCGTTAAAGATTGAACTACAATACAATAATGGAAAATAAAGAAAATGTTATATGAATTGTTGAATCATGTTTTTACATGTTTATTCGGGTGGAATATATTGTTCGTAAATTGCATCTAAGTGCAAGGTCCGATGACGGATCATTTGGAAAACAAGGCATCATCCAGTGTTCAGTAAACACAGTTAAAAGTGGTTTCAGAATTTGATTTTTTCCATCATCAGTGATACCCTTATCAGTAACAGAAGGCGAGAACCCCAGCTTTTGGCTTCCATTTAAAGAATTCAATTATCTATCATTTGTGTTTAAAATGATATCATGGTTTAAACATGCAAATGGGTTGCCAGAGGATAATCTAAAAATCCTTATATATATAATTTAAACATAGGCTTACAGGAAAACAGTAAGATCTCATGAAAACTATAGTGTAGTTCAATTTGCAACACAATTGAAGAGCTTTGTTCCAAAACGTGTAAAATCCTCTTCTTATAATTTTTCACTGTTTTACACAAATCTATGCTTCATCACCATTCACACAATCTGGCACTTTCAGTTTAATACATTTCAAATTAGAAACATGAACATATACATGACTTTGTTTCCAAAACGTGTTAAATCCATTTGTCTTTATTTCTAAAACGTGTTAAAACCATCAGAGCCACTCCGTCCCCGACTGACCAATCAGCAAACAGCATTGTGATCTATTTTTTCCCCCGCGTGGTCGGTCGGTCCATTGCAAAAAGCTTGTGGAGCGAACTATTTACACAGTTTTTGAGCAAGTTTTGTGTGCAAGACACATTTTTCGTGAATGTTAGAAAAGACGTTGCCATGGTAACCACAATTTTACACAAAATAAATGCCGACCACCTGGTTAGAACGCAGACGGTACAATTGTTAAAGTATTTGGGAAGCCCCGGTCATGGTTCGAACCCGGGACCTCCATCGCATGAGGCAGACACTTTGAGGCTAAATCATGTGAAGGGCATCGTCCTTCGTGAATACCTACATTGAAATGTGATGCTACGATAAATAAATCGCTCTATTACTGTCACGCTCTGCATTCTATTCGGTGTAAACTCGCATTGTGATATAACATTATATCAAAGCTACCGTATTAAAACGTTTATTTAACTCAACAAATCATGAATGCCAAAAAACACAGTTTGGCTATGTTGTGTTATCAAGTGATTTGAAATGGTGCCCAAATATTGACCTTTCAAGTGTGTAGAAATTACATTATTCTAGAACGTTGTAGTTATGTGCAAAATTGAAAAAACCTTACTAAAATACAAAATCAAATGTTATCCTTACCTCATTTATTCAACCATTATAAGTCTGTATCCAACGATGTCGATTTGTGTAATACCCTTCTACCTTATACCTTCTTTGTTGTCGTATTAGCACTAGAAGGTTCCATTTTTCCGAGAATACTGTCAACGATATGCAACATGCAACCAGCACCAATACCGGTATAATCGCACTAGAACAGTTTCAATGATTATAAATAATCCTAATATCACAACCTGTATCATCTGCTCAACAAATACAGCAGTATGGTAGCATTCATATCTTGCATTCGCTCATTGCGTGTTAGAAATCAGACCATACACTTCAGAAGTGAAATCGGTATGTTTTGTGTGTACATTATGAGATAAAAACAAGTTCTCAAAAGTAGTTAGTAATGCGCCAATAAAAGAACAGGACCGGTTCGGTTATTCACGTCACCATTTCCTTGTTCAGATGGTAAACTGGGGCTTGTTGCAATAAAGGGTCCTATCTTTAGGACGTCCTAAATGTCACGTGACTGTCATGTGACTACGACTGAACTACGTACACTTAGGACAGTTGTCCTAACTTCGCGATCGGAACAAACCCCATCATCGGTCAAATGTAAACATGTTTTATGGAAAGCTTGCGTTATTTCAATCAGTGAGAAGGGGACACGATATAAAATGAACTAAACTATGTATGATTCCATTTGGAATAATAAATCAAATATGAGTTATCAATGGCACCGAATGGGGTAGGGAATGAATCTCCTTATCACACGAGGGAAGTGTAATGTACAAGTTTCACTACCCCCCCCCCCCCCCCCCCCATAATGACGAATGATTGCGAACTTGCATATGATGGTAAAGATGAAATATTTTTCGTTTGTATGTATCGGTTATACTTGTAAGTGCCCAGCCCCAATCTGATTAAGGGTTTTATAATCATCGCAACTACACGATGCTTAAATATGTATGGCTTAATTATTCAGTACTTACTTAACGATATTTTGCTTCTTCTTTCTTTATTTATTGAATTTACATCATGTCGATCCATAGACGTCGATCTGTAATCAATACATATTGTTCAAGGGGGAGGGGTAATGTAATAATTCATCCCCCGCTGAACAAACGATTACAACTACGCCACTAGCCTATTTGGGAAATGAATTTAACTTTCAAGACGAAATATATACGTTTGTATCGCTGATGGTTTCTATTGGTATCGGGAACGAAATTTATATCGTGAACAAGCAGTTTCCATACTTTATAGAATGGTCTCGATAAAGAAGACCTCTCTTGAATATAGATATTGTTCATTACTTATTTCAAAGGTAAAATGTCTTCCTTTTGCCAGATCATCTACTTTTCAGGCAAATGTAAAATTTATTGATAAAGTGTAGCTGATCAGAAAAGTTAATTGTAGCGAAAATATATATAATATTTTTCACATGTATAATAGGGTCTGTTGGATGAAGATACTAATTAATGGTATCTTTAAAAAGGCACTTGCAGCAACATAAGCAAATCTTTTCCGAATAATATATGTCATGTTTTTGTTGTGTCCTCGCTTTCAGCTACCCGTTTGCTTTGCATGTGAACTGAACATTGTAATATGTTCTGTATATATTTTTATATCATTTGTCAGCAATAGGGACCTATGCTGATAATTATTTTACCGATTATACATTAGGTTCATGGCAAAGGCTAATTTCGACTTAGGAGCCTTTCTTGCAACAGTTTAGGATAACTGTCCTATGTACGTAGTCATATGACAATCACGTGACATTTAGGACGTCCTAAAGAAGGACCCTTTCTTGCAACAAGCCCCAGTCTACGGGGAAATTTAAGCTGTGTACAAATTAAGTGCTATGAATTGGTGAATATCACTTTTCAGTTTTGCTGATTATTGTGCGAAAAAACATCCAATTAACGTGTAATTTGCCCACATTACTTTATGGACTTATCAGATCACACTAGTACACATTTTAGTAATAACTCATCACGTTTTGCACCTGTAAACAAAGTTACTAGATCGTGTAGGTTGACCAAAGTGGGATAAGAAAAGATATGGACTGGCAAATGAAGATAAACTTAATTCCAAATATTTTAGTTGTATCCGCCTATACGTAAGAAGTAGCAAATGTTTTATCAATACGCCGACATTCCCCTTCGACTAAATTATCCATAACAATGCACTATGCCATGATTTGCGTTCACAAGAGTACATTATTTCGTAAATTGGGACCCACATTTCAAACATAAGTTATCAACAAGAAATATAAACAAGAGTCAACAGGTTATGTATCAGTGTTGAAAATGCGAAACCAAACCACCCACTTCACAAGTACTATACATAGAAATGAGTCGTTTACGGGATGTCGTTACTCTTTTGTCTCATCAATTTGATTTAGTATTTATGTATCTATAAATCATGCAATACATTCATGTTTTATGTACAAACAATATTAATTAAAAAGTATTTAAGGGGAATATTTCAGTAATATGATTTAATTAAACGATGGTATATTAATGTGTAATATTATATGTTGATGATGAATGCATTGTGCAAATTAAATATAACGGGTATTTTCAATTGTTCTTGCAGCATTACTTAAAACAATGGTCGCACTGTCGATTTATACCTCTGTTAAAGTTGGTAAGCCTGGATAATTGAATGATGTTAATTTTATTTTGAATAATCCTCTATCTTATCTTTAATTTCGTATGTATTATGTCATGTATTATAATAATGCATGAACATCTATATTTTTCTTTTTTCTTTACAATTTCGATTTGTGGATATCGGTATGGTCTATACTTTGACAACGATTTAGGATTAAACTGTATAAACATGAATGGTTTCATGCAAATGGGAACCCAAATAGTGATCTAAAGCATCCTGAAAATATAATTTAAACATAGGCTTACAGGAAAACCACAATGATCTCACGATAATTATGCTGTAATGTGCTCAACAATACAATACAGCAGTGGAATCTTGCATTCGTTCATTGCGTGATAAAAATCGTTTTATACTTCAGAAGTGCTTATGCTGTATACATAATGAGATAAAACAAAATTCTACGTCGTCTACAACAGTAGTTTGTAAACATTGTCTCCATGCAAATCCCCCTTTGACCCGTTTGTATCGAGCACGTCTTGTGTCAACAGTTTGATTATGGATTATACAAACAATTTTGTAATATTTTATTGGATATGCTGATTATTCGTGTAGCTTGATCAAAGCTGGGTTTACAGAAGGCCTGGTGGGCGAGAGCAAACAAAACTGCTTTACTGACCATATTGGTGGTACTTGTTTATATCAATATGGCGTAACCCTAACCCCAACCAATACATTTTATAAAAAATATTCACTGGCCTTGAGTGTTATATCAGAAATATTGCATCGCTAGGATCATATTGCACGAGTCAGAGACAAGTAAAATATGATTCTAGCGAATGAAATATTTCTGATATATCGCGAAAAATGAAGCCATTCAATATTATGATACAAACTATCCAAATGGGAATACAAACCTTGAGGATCCTGCCATCAACAGCCCTCTGGAGGTCCCTGCACAGGAAGGTGCTGATGTACTGGTACAGGGTTAGCAGTGGCAACACCTGCAACACACAGATAGAAGTAAACATAATTAATAGTTGAATACTTTGAAGAGATTTTGCTATAAAACAGTCATATATTCTCGGTAGACCTGAGTGCAAAATACCATGGGTATCGCCACAAATAGGAATACGGAAGTGACTGTCCCACTTAATCACAGATACATTGATTGTGCCCTTTTTTGAGTAATATGATTTAATTAAACGATGGTATATTAATGTATAATATTATATATTAATGATAAATGCATTGTGCAAATTAAATATAACGGGTATTTTCAATTGATCTTGCAGCATTACTTAAAACAATGGTCGCACTGTCGATTTATACTTGGTAGGCCTGGATAATTGAATGATGTTAATTTTATTTTGAATAATCCTCTATTTATATTTACACACAGTCATGCGACATGCACTATCTTATCTTTAATTTCGTATGTATTATTTCATGTATTATAATAATGCACGAACATCTATATTTTTTGTTTCTTTACAATTTCGATTTGTGGATATTGGTATGGTCTAGCTATACTTTGACAACGACACCTATTTAGGGTTAAACTGTATAAAGATGAATAGTTTCATGGTTTAATCATGCAAATGGGTACCCAAATAGTGATATAAAGCATCCTGAAAATATCATTTAAATATAGGCTTACAGGAAAACCGCAATATATCTCACGATAATTATGCTGTAATGTGCTCAACAATACAATACAGCAGTATGGAATCTTGCATTCGTTCATCGCGTGATACAAATCGTTTTATACTTCAGAAATGTTTATGCTGTATACATAGTGAGATAAAACAAAATTCTGCGTCGTCTACAACGGTAGTTTGTAAACATTGTCTCCATGCAAATCCCCCTTTGACCCGTTTTTATCGAGCACGTCTTGTGTCAACAGTTTGATTATGGATTATACAAACAGTTTTGTAATATTTTATTGGATATGCTGATTATTCGTGTAGGTTGATCAAAGCTGGGTTTACAGAAGGCCTGGTGGGCGAGAGCATACAAAACTCCTTTACTGACCATATTGGTGGTACTTGTTTATATCAATATGGCGTAACCCTAACCCCAACCAATACATTTATATGAAAATATTCACTGGCCTTGAGTGGTATATCACAAATATTGCATCGCTAGGATCATATTACACGAGTCGGACACAAGTAAAATATGATTCTAGCGAATGAAATATTGATGATATATCGCGAAAAATGACGCCATTCAATATTATGATACAAACTATCCAGAGTTAACATAAATATATTCTACCATAATTATAAAGAGCTATCTTTCAAAAGGGCTGGCGCTAGATCCACTTGTTTAACTTTGGAGGAAAACGGGTTACTTTGCCCAACTGTGTACACATGCCTATGGGAATATGAAAATTGAACTTTCTATATTTGGATTTTCAGTGGGTAATTTGTGGTAAAATGTGGTGTCCTAGATAGCCACGTAGCCTATAACATGTAGTTCCATCGTTAACTTAATTTGTTTTGAAAGTGGATTTAGCGCCTTTAGGAACTGAGCTCGTCATCTTGTGTATGTAAGGGGACCAATAGAGTGGTGAAGTGTGATGTCATCAAAAATCAATTTTAAGAATTTCCAAATTTGAACTTCATTTTCCGAAAGAGCATAACAAATGATGTCTAAATACCGAAAATCAATTGAATATGTTAAGTATTGGCTGAGATATGCCCATCTAAATGCATTTTACTTCAATGGGCAATCAGTGTTATAGTGCTCTGGTTCATAAAGCTATGAACCAGGGCATTAGAACACTGATTGCCTATTGACACAAATTTCATTCGGATGGGCATATCTCAGCAAATACCTTACATATTCAATTTATTTTCGGTATTTGGACATCATTTTTGTATGCTCTTTCGGAAAAAAAGTTCAAAATTGAAAATTCTAAACAAATTATTTTTATGACGTCATGGCTTCTGTACCTTATGCATTGCATCTTAAATTGCTGATTAAACATCATGTTCAAACCATAATGGATTATTTGCGATCACAGCATCAGTTATGTGTAACCATATTTATACGTCATAACTATTGAATTATTTTATAATAATGCTTACACGCAATTTCGTGCCGAAATAGGAACAATGCTTAGTTGGTCCTGTTTGACTTAATTAAGTTAATTTACTTCCTTTTATTAAATACGTATGCTCGTTTAGGTCGTCATCTACAATCAATTGATATTAGCCAACACAAAATGTCACGTTGCAATTGACCATCATCAGTGATGTAGCAAAGGGGCAAGGTGTAACGGGTGCAAACATTTATTTGACGAATAATGTTAATCAAAAGGGAAACAAATTATTAAATTCCTGGAATATGTCCTAAAGTTGATCTGGAAAATTAATGTGTAGATAGGATAATTAAACGACAACGTAAATAATGCAAAACCAAATCACCCATTACTATGAATGTATGCGGTCTGGTAAGAGACATGGTATTCCGTGCTGGTATTTTGCGTTGATACTAACGATGTTTCAGATTAGTTTGGCAATGTTTTAAAGTCAATAATTTTGAATATGCGTGCTCTTATTTTGCGATGATAAAAATTATTTTTGTATATATAAGTCAATGAAAAATATTAATCATCGTAATTATGATAATTCAATGAGTCCGACAGACGAGAAATGATTTTAACTTGGTATCCCAATTTTACCGTTTCGTTCTTAAAATGAAGAAAAAACGTTACGAATATAAGTCAATAAAATATTCGGCGTAATAAGGGTAATTTTTCAAGTCCGACAGACGATACATGAGTCGACATGAATGCCGTGATTTTACTGTTTACGTTATCTAAATGAAGCGAAAACGTTACGAATATTGTCAATAAAATAGTCAGCGTAATAGCAGTAATAACAGTAATAGCTCCTCAAATGCAGTCGCTATTATATCGCGCTCCCGACGCAAGTCCTTCGGACTTCCTTCCTTGACAGGGATCGCTGGAAATCTCCTAACTTTTAGCTGAACGAAAAAATGATGATGATCGCTTATTGAAATGATACGAGAGATTACAACCAGATGTATGCAGTAAAATACTCCGAAGAGAAATTATCACACTTTAAGGATGATGGCCTGATCGAGCATTGCATTTATTTTGCCGAAGTCATTACATAATGAACTCCTATTATGTTTTCCCGCAGATCAAGTGCTAGGCTGCGCGCGCGGCTCGCTCAAAGAGATTAACAAAGGAGGCCATTTGATTTACTAATCACTGTGCGAGCGGCGGCGCTATCAAAAGGAATTAATAAATCTGGACGCGAACATACCACTTGGGAGATTAGCAGCTTAGCACAAAGAGGTTACTAAGAGGCGGAGCTTATTATCGATTGCTTATGAAAGAGTATAGAATCTTGAAAATCTAACTTTGTAATCCCGAAAAAACATGCTTCAAAACTCTCATACATTTTCATATTTCCCCCTAATATTTTGACATGAACATTTGCCTACTTGTAGATGAAATATCAGGGAACAATATAAGCTAAAATAATGTTGTTCCTCCAATTCTAATGCACTTTCACATCAAGCGCGATTCATGAGGTTTGACATTTACCGACTTTTGGCTGGATTCACCAGCACTCATCACATTTTGCACACAAAAAATGCATGTGATGTTTTGTTGAAATATTGATTAAATAAAGAGATCATCAACAACTATTTAAAAACCGCTTTTGAAAATGTTTGAAAAAGTGTAAGCATTTTTTTTTTTTCAAAAAAATGTTGTATTTATTTAGCGCCCAAATAAATACGATCGGATATATTTATTGATATTCCAGCCATTTCTGAACCGATTTTGACCAAATTAGGTTTATTCTGCCATTACAATTGCATGTTCCTTCAAATTCGACACTCAGTTTGTCATTACCTCACGAAAAAATTGTGTTGTGCAGCGCCCTCTCTACCTAAACTGAACTACCTCTTTAATGTATGTTTTTTTTTACCAAAACTTTTAAATTCAATATTATTTTAGAAAATATCTAAGTGATATTATTTGATTAAAAGATGTTACATTAAATAAAAGGATAGTTCATTATTTTTCTGTATTGGTATAGAGTGCGCTACACAAAAACCCTTTTTGTGAGATAATGAAAGACTGAGTGTCAAATTTGAATTAGCATACAATTTTAATGACAGAATAATCTTTCTTTTATCAAAATCCGTTCAGAAATGGCAGAAGTATCCATAAACGTAATAGTTTGTAATATGTATGGGCCCCGCAATGATTCGATAATTTTGAACCATCTGTAAACAAATAAAAATGCTTCCTCTGTTCCAAAAATTACAAAAGAGGTTTTTAAATAGTTGTTAGTTATTTATCTATATCTAATCATTAAATGTTGCTTGTAAGTATCGGCTTGCATGGTGGTGTAGGTAATACGTGTGGTTTGCGGTTGCACCATGTACAAGGAGAGGATTGGTAAGTCCTGAAAAGGACTGTTGGTATTCTTTCTAGGTTAGTCCTAAAAAGGACTGTGGTAGTCCTAGAAAGGACTGTTGGTAGTCCTGGAAAGGACTGTTGGTATTCTTTCTGAGCTTGTAGTTCTGATAAGAACTACAGCGCCGGTATAGTTATTGTAAGGATAGGGTTGGTGGTAGGAGGGGCTCGACGTTTCGAACAGGTTGACTGTCCGTCGTCAGTAGTGGCGATTCGCTGGCGTGCGCGGGCTTAAAGGTACGGGAAGCAGACGCGGGTGGCGTACTAGGTGTCCGTGGGTGCGGGTCGGCGGCGCGCTGTGTGTATTGCGGACATGAGTGACGACTGGTGTCGGCGGGTGATGTGTGGGTGACTGTGGCGGTGGCGGTGGCGGTGGCGGTGGCGGTGGCGTAGGCTGTGGCGGTAGCGTATACGCCATTATTATGGCGTATGCTACCACAGTCCAATCCTAGAAAGAATACCAACAGTCCTTCTCAGGACTTACCAATCCTCTCCTTGTACATGGTGCAACCGCAAACCACACGTATTATCTAATTATTATTTCAACACATGCACAATATTTTATTTTAAATGGTTGAAACAAATGAGTTTTAAAAAGCGCCCTTCTGAGTTTTAACGGCTCCTTTTGAATAATAACAGGCTTTTTACTTAGTCATTTGTAATGTTAAATTCCTTTCGAGAATGGTGGAGTTATAACTATTAGTTTGTAAAGTAATTGTGCAGGTTTTGGTTACTAAAATTCAGTTTGACTAAATTTGAATTTTCATTACCAAAACTGAAC